>VWZL01000534.1:118311-150914 GCA_013396915.1 Stercorarius parasiticus | reverse complement strand
TACATCACTTGTATGAATTTCTGAAATGATTTAGAAAAATATGCTGGTGTACACTTAGCTGAGTTTAAAATTTGAGCTTAAATGTAATTGCATGAATTTAAATTTAGTGCAGAATTGAATCTGTTTTGTTTTATTTTATTTTATTTATTTATTTTAAGAATAAGAGGAATGAAGCATGACGTTAGAGATTAGTGAACAAGAGAAGTTTATTTATATACTGTATTCTGGGGTAATTGATAAAGAACAGTCATCCTTGTGAATTTAATTAACTTCATTGTCTGACTTTCTAAGAACTTTATCTTACAACATGATCTTAAGTTACTTCAGGTAACAGTGACTTAGGTCAATCAACATTTTGCTGAATAAGCTTCTATTCATGTCACAAGAGCTAGAGTAAAGACAAAGGAAGAAACTTCTATTTCTAAAAGCTTCTCTTTAGAAGGCTGGGTTGCACAAGTAGGATTATTAATTAAAAAGTGGTGTTGATTGAGCTTTTTAATACTTAAAAATTATCTATATTTTACTCGTATACCAAAACATAATATTGCATCTGAATGTAATGATAGCAACAATTAGTAAACAATATGTACCCCAGCTTTAGCAGGCTGTTTATACTCCTGGCCCTGACAAAAAAAAAAAAGGTGTTGGTTTTTTTCACACATATAGGGTTTGGGTTTTTTTGTTTTGCCCTTTTTTCTTTTTTTGTCCTTTCTGAAAGGGTCATATATAATCACTAGTTTTGAAGAAGCTAGTACAAAACTAGCTGGATGAAATATGTGGCCCCTCAGGCAGAACATCATAAACAGTACATCAATGACTACCATGCAAACAGCACTGTTGAAAATATACTTAATTAAAAAATCAGTTTAGTTTTCTGATATTCAGAAAAATGTTATATACAAAGGCAAAATGTTAAAGAACTTTTTTGACAGAAGCTTGATCCAAACCAAGTTGGTGGAAATTGTTCTTTTCAGCAGTGTTTACAATAAAATTCCTGTTCATGAATGTAAACCTTTAAGAACTGTAATACATATAATGTATTTAATGTGTACAGCAAAAGATCACCTGTTTGATTTTTTCCTGAAGCACACTGCAAGGTGCAGGTAAACTGTACTATTGCCATGAGATGCCGTTTAGCTTTAAGGTAGTCTTTGTACCAATTGCCAGATACCGAAAAAGGGCATGTATGTATGTACCAAAGAAGGCAAATGATGTATGAAATCCAAGATTTTAGCATTTTGATATTTATCAAACCCTACTAAAACATTAATTTCTTAATTATGGAAGTATTCCTGTGGGTTTGACCTGACCAAACAAATTCCTTCAATCCATTTCTGTATAAGACGTTTTAGTATAATAAAATAATTTATTTTTAATAAATGCTTGTATGATCAAAAGCTTAATTTTAACTTAAAAATATTTTCTCTTCATTTCAGTTAGATTTTCAGTGAAAATATTTCATTTTCTGCATTTACTGACATCAGAGTAAGGACCCCCTTCTTGCTGAGCTGTTTTAATACTATATCTGCAGCAATTAAAATGCAGGTTTGTTGGATTATGGGGTTGGGGTTTTTTTGAGGGGTAAGTGGACAGGAATTTAAGAATCTTGATTTGTTACTTTTCATTAACTCTGTCAAAATAAGTGCCACTGGTTTCCTTCCTTAAATACCATTGTTTTAGGCTGCGTAGCAATGATCATCTCTGCATTGTAACTACACCAATTTCATTAATGTATTACATGGATAGTGCAATTTTATGAAATTCTGAGTTGTATATACTATTTGTCAGACTTTCTCTTCATGAGAGAAATTCTTTATCGACTTTATTGTCTCCTCCAGGAACAAACTTTTGAGGCTGTGCCACTTGCGTTGCTTACAAATCTTGAAAGTGAGTAACTGTAGAAGATAAGGGTAGTCTGACTGGAATTCAGACATATCAAGCCTATATTCTTTATGGCACAGAGACAAGAAGCAAGCCTAATTATTTTTAAAACAGCTCTGTAATTTTCTGTGATGATCTATATGAGAAAGTAAGAATTTAAACCTCCGTGTTCTCATTTTGGTTTTACATATACTCTAGTGTAAGCAATACAGTAGAAATTTTACTGTCAGAAGGATAAGGAAGAAATTATTTCTTTGCAAACTTCTTAAATGATCAGTTTCCATGTAGCTTTCTGTTAGCATTATTACTGGTTAAGGCTTCAATAGCAAGGAGAAAATGTTAGTTCATAAATTGTAATTTTGCATTCCTCTACCTGGCAATGAATTAGAAGTTTCATTTTCACTTAACCAGGTAAATGGGTATTATGTTGTAGCATACCATATTGCAATATTGCATACAATGCTGTAAAATGTGGGTATACTATAGACATAGTCTACTAACTTAGGCTTTATGACCTCCAGAATAGAAGATATTCATCGTTATTAGTATGTTTATATGTGTAATGCCTGTGTACTTTTTTTTCCTGTTCTGTCTCAGAACTAGCAGAGAATGTAATTGCAAATAAGCTTTTTCAAACTGGAGTAGTATCTTTCAATGTCTCTAAACTGTTTTGAATAGAATGGATTTCTAGAAGTTCTCACCTCACTTCCGAAATGTAATTGGGAATGCTAATGTTCATCATTATTCAGAATCCACTTCTATTTTCAGAACCATAGCACTGGAGAAGAGACATTTGCCTTTTCTTAGAATGGGCAGAGCCTATGATATTTCAGTGACTGAATTAGGCTTAGTACCTTGTTAAATGGAATTCTAGTGGCTCTAAACGGCAATTAGGTGCAGGAAAAATAATTCAGAGAGGTTTTTCCACAGTGGATGGAATTGCTGGGTTTTTCACATCTTGCACACAAACTGTTCTCAAATAACTAGATAGAACTAAATGTCTTTCTCTTTATAAATCAAAAGTTCATGAAATTAGTTTATTCATTCAAAACTTCATATGTAAATATATAAGCCTACACATAATCCCACAACAAAGTTCTGCATTACCTTCTAACTGCTGGAAAACTACGGGGGAAAAAACCCACACTTTTTTTGTTTGGTTTTTTTTTTCCCCTAGAACTTACTAGCTTATTAGAGGATGAATGAAAAGAACACACAAATTCTCTGTCATGACCATAGAAGTATTTTGATTTTGAGGGAGAATCTCCTTGAATCCACGCTACTGCAGGGTTGCAATGTAATTGTGCTAGGATTCCAATTCAGAGATATATTGCTTATCTATTTTTTGAAAATGTCTTTTGAAAGTCTGCTCAGATGCTTCATTGTCAATTAGGAAATAGACTTCCTAGTTCTAATGCCAAGTAATAATTTTGTTGAAAATGTAAGCCAATTTCTTATTTAGTCTTGCAGAAATAGAACAGTATTAACTGCCTTTTGTGTGTGAAGACAATGAAGTATACAGCGTTTACTGCTCTTCCCTCTTCTGGATTACATAAAATCAGTTCCTTCAGACTAGACTAAGAGGCTAGGTATTCCATACTTCCTAACATTAAGACCTACTTGTTTTTTACTTAAAAACTCTTAAAAATGGTACAGAAAAATTTTATATTATTTTTTTCCAGTGCAGAACAACACTGAATAGCTATTGTCTGTTTTTCACATAGAGGGCACTTACTAGAGGACACTGTCAGAAAGTCATTTGATATTTTGGAATAGTGAGGCATTCAAACTGTGATCCACTATAACAAAAGGTTTTGGTAGATCTGCTATGCAATTGTAGATCTTCTGTTTTGCTTATGATTTCTTCTTGCTGAAAGTAGTACTTTGTATTCTTGTCTCTACACTTTTTTTGATGGGATTACAACCTTGCCGCCGGTATATTAAGGTCATGCTGAATTTGGAGTCTGTACTCAGACCTGAGCTCAGTGCTTTCTACATTTTTTAACTAAAGTTAAGATGTCAATATAAGTGAACAAAACCTAGGATTTTGCTTTTTAGCTTATTTTTCATGTTTTTTCGTGGTTTTTAATTTATCTGTTCTTAAAATATGTGCCATATGGAACAATTCAGAAAGCTTTGCTGAAGTCAAACTGTGTCATCTGAATCATGGACTTCTTTTATTTATTTATTTTTAGTTATGCAATACGCCAGATAGCCTATCAAGAAGGTGATAAATCTAATGCTAGTAATTCTTGTACATCTCATTATTATCCTTGAGCTATTAAAAAAAATTCTGCTTATTAATAATTGGATTTAGTGTCTGGATATCCAAACCAGCCTTTCAGGCCTAAAATTCCTAGGTTCTCTTTAAAAAGAAATGAAAAGAGCTAACTTTGTCCTTCTTCAATTCTCTTTGGACTGGCTGATGCTGAGTTTTGTAGTATCCTATTAGTTGTTCTCCTGGCTTGTCTGCAGACGTTCCTTCTAGACCATGGAGAAGGAGGAGGGGTTGGTTGGTCAAGCAGAATATCTGACAAAAAAGGGAGAGCAATATGTGTGTAGTCTTTGAGTTATTTGCTTTATTCCTGCAAGTCCTGGAAAGTTTTTAATATCCTACTTTATTCAGAGGAGTAGAGCTCACCTTAATACAGGCTTCATAAAAACACATACAAGTTGAGGTGCCACTGCAGAGCTTCAAAAGAACGTTGCATTATCATAGAATCATAGAATAGTTTGAGTTGGAAGGGACCATTAAAGGTCATCTAGGGCAACCTCCCTTCAATAAGGAGGGACATCTTCAACTACATTAGGTTGCTCAGAGCCCCATCCAACCTGACCTTGAAAGTTTACAGAAAGGGGTATCTACCACCTCTTTGGGCACCCTGCGCCAGTGTTTCACCACCCTCATTGTACAAACTTTCTTCCTTATATCTAGTCTGCATCTACCCTCTTTTAGTTTAAGACCATTAACCCTTGTCCTATTGCTACAGTTATTGCTACAAGTAGCTCTAGTATGAAGACCTTTATGCATTGAAGATACCTGCTAAACCAGGTGAGGTAGTCAAAGGAAAATTTTCCTGTGATACTTGACCGATTAATAATTGCACCGTGTTTGAGAGTCCTGTTGCCGAGTATTCTATATGTTGAAGTAAACCCCTAAGGGTAGAGTGCATTGAGGGAACAGAGGAACGAGGTGAATTTTGAAGTCTTTGCTAATAAAGGGAGAGCCAGAGTTCAATATGAACTTCAGATTGGAGAAATGGTAAGGGCAAACCTAGCCCATACCATTAAAAGACATTGAGTATTTCTGACAATTAAGTTATGAAAAACAGTGTATGAGATGAAGTTTCAGATTTTCATGGACACCGAAAATAGCTATTTTTTAATTCGATCTATTTTATTCATAGTCAGTGTTGCCTGTGTTGCACAAGACAAAGATTTTTAATCTTCAAAAAGCAGAGAATGAAGAGAACTGTGAAATCTGTAGGATGGAATGCTTTAGATTGCTTTATAGCTTACTGTATGTCCTTGAGAAGGTGATCTTGAAGATTGTGGGCTTTACAGAAGTGTATTGTTTTGTTTTGTTTGGATTTTTTCCAAGGAAGTTCATTTTAGCAGTGGCTGTAATATACCAACCATTGTTAACATATTTATTTGCATGACATTGTATATTTAAGATACTATCCTACTAATCCTAACAAGCTGCCAGTGGAGTAGCTATTCTAACATGCTACTGAATTTTGAAAAAGAAAGTGTCGGTATACTTGTCAACTGCACAGCTCATGTGAAACAGCTGTTATGCATTCTAAAATACTGTTTCATGTTTCTCTAAGAGTTGTAGAAATACCTGTTTTCCTATGACAGATACAGTGCATCATAACATTAAGCTTACTTTAAGATTAAGGCAACCAACCCCATTGAGCTTTATTGTTTGGTTATACCCTCTGGCTATTTAATTCTTTTAAGTGGAAGAAATTAACTAATGTAATTAAGGATCTTAAGGGTGATGAAATGTCTAAAATATATACATTTCTGTAGCAAAATTTGCCCTCTTGCCATATTATTAGAATATTTGATTAAGTCTAAAATATCTCTGGCCTAGGTTTACAGTGTTCTTATTAAAATTCTCATGCCTGTGTGTAAAGGTTAGATGTATTAGAAATAATCTTGGCTTTTAAAATCTTCTGGTAGAGATACATTGATATCTAGTGATCACAAAATAATTCTTAGTAAGAGAGTGTTTAACTAGTATTAAGTAACAGTGCTATCTGCCCATTAATAACTCTATACTTTACATTTTTTACTTTTTTTTTTTAATAGCCCATAATCTGCCTTTTATGTTTATACTATTTCAACGTCCTTAAAAAAGCTTTCTTAAAACTGATTTATGCTTTATAAATTCTTTGTTTTTCCTTAAGGATTGATTAATTTTATACATTAATGAAAAAAAAAGAAAAAGAAAGGCTTCCTATGTATGGCTGCATTTTGTGTCAGTATTTCTCATTCTATGTTGTAATTATTATCTTTATGTGTTGTCTTAGGAAGTGAAAGTGATGCACTGTAGGAACTGCTGGCTTTCTATTTTGCTTCAGAAGTTCGGCATTTACATCTGTATGTTTTTTCTCACAGTGAGAGAATCTATTGATACATAGATTTGCAGAGGATGAAAAGGGTAAAAAGACATCAGAGAAATGTATCATGTTCTTACATGGCAAACCAGAAAGGTTTAAACATAACTAAATTTTAGAACAGAATTTTTCCTACATACAAATTTTTGCATAGCAAATGACTCTGTGTGTGAACGATGTTGTATAGAACAGTTTTAGCTAGCCTGCACACGACCACTGAATAAACATATTAAGTCAGAATTAATATGTACTTTTCATTTTCAAAACAGAAATTAATTACAAGGCATCTAATTTAAATTTAATACATCAGATTTTTCTTATCATTGCATCAAAAAACCAAAGTGTCCCTTTGCTGCTGAAAGGAACATCGTAGTTACATAGGACTCCATAGATTATAGGTTACTATCACTGCTGATTTCCAGCTACTAAGGAAAGACACTCTTTCATATTGTTTTGGTTTGAGTTCATATTCCATCCTGAAAAAAACAATTGCTAAAGAAAGTAATATAAAGCAATGGGGAACTGGCATCATCTAGATGTGTCTATGAATAGACATAGAGTAGGAACACGTCACAACTTCAGACTGACAGGATAATCACTTAAACGGGTAAAGTTTCCACTTCTATAGCTTGAGTTATACTCTCCAGAATTAACTTGAAAGCTGAAGTAAATCTTTTGAAGAATTTCTGTAATATGAAAAGGAAAAAAGTGCGCAAGCGGAAAGGAGGACGAAAATAGAATTGTTCAAACTTTCTTTAAATTTCTAAAGAAAGCTTTTTACAGACTTTTGATCGTATTTCAGTTAAAGAACATCCTGCAGTCCTGCCAGCTGCTTAATTCATCTTTGTAAACCTTTCATATCAATCTATGGTTGAGACTTATTTTTATTAATCATTAATTAGTTACACTACAGTATTAACTTATTACTTGTATATAACCACATCATTTCTAAACTGGACTGAAGACGTGGATCTTTCAGGCTGATTAAGGAAGATGCTAGAATGTTTAACTACAGGCTGACATAGGAAGCAGTTGAATTTCATAGAAGAGCCAACACACAGGACTTTAAGTGAAATAGCATAAAGTAAAGCACATTTAATAATTTTTTTATCTTCAAATCATGTGAGTATGTGTCCTAATATTAAGTAAACATAGAGAATAAAGTTACAATTGAATAGTTATTTGAAACTTCTTGAGTGAAATGAATCGAGACATCCAAGGTTTTCATAACTTGAGTTCAGTAAGCATTTTTTCTGTGCCTGGATACAGGTTAAATTGAGATTTATCTTGGATTCATACTTTAACAGTGCTCATTTTCATTGTACTAAACACTGGACTCATAACTTGCAATATGTTTTTCTATATTTTCTCATGTTATATGGTACCTCTAGAGTGAGTTACAATAGACTCAGCAGACCTGTGTGATTATGTAGTTATAAGAGTCACAGGCGTAAACAAAACTTAGAAAGAATAAACAGAATGAACAGTGGAAAATATCACTTCCTCTTTAACTGTTTTTTGGGGGGGGGGGGTTGATCTATTGTGTATGCATTTGCCAGATGTCTGGGTATTTTTACCTTGATGAAGTTTTCTTATTTTGTATAGCTGATGTTAACTGTTTGAAAAATCTAAACAAGCGTTACGTTGTGCAATTGGAATTTTTTATTTTATGTCATTTTATGTTTGGTAAGGATAAAATGCTAAGCAGATGAAAATCGGCTAAATCATTCATCTAAGCTACCCAAAAACTTTGATTCTCTGTCACCTCCTGAAACAACAGGTATTTTAGGTTCTTGGAACAGGCACAACAGAAGACCATGGTCATGCACAATGTTAACTGAGAAACAGAAAAGCTGCAAAATGAGGGGATGGAGTTTTGATTTTTAATGGGTGATATTATGAAGTGTTCAACAAGCAGGATTCTTATTTGATTAATTTGGAAAATTTTTTCTCTCTGTCTACTACACTTCCTCAATATTGTAGGCATCATATCTGTCCATTGGCTAACACAGACGAAAATATTAAAAAGCAGTGGGAGAAAAAGATGAACTTTACAGCTGGACTTCCTCTTGGTAGAACACCACTGGGATGGTCCCAGTCAGCAGAGATGCACTGGATACTCTGTGTGGTTGTAATGTGAAGATAAAATCTGTTCCTCAAAAAAATTGTTTTCTTGTTCTAAGACACTACACACTAATTAGACAAAAAAAAATAAAAATTCTGCTACATTCATATCTTGCAGTTTTTGTCACAGTGATTTTAAAAAAAAGAAATTTTTATATGCTCTGTTAGCGAATTTATCTCAAGGACATTTCTGCAAGCCTACTATGCCATAATAATCTTCTTCCATCTGTTCTTACACTAATGAACTGTCTTTTTGTTGCTACTACCCCTGTTGCAGTAATAATTTCAAAAGGTTGTGGGGTTTTTTTAATCTAATAAACCTAATTCAAGATTTTAGCAACACTAAAATGAATAGAAATTACATTACTATTCCAGTGCTGATTGTAGAGATTGGCTAGACCTACAATAACCGTACTGAAAATCTTCTTTTCCCAAAACAGATCTTTATTTTTTTCATGAGTCAGTCATTTGGTTTTGACACAGATTAATAGCTCATAATTATGACTGGCAGTCTGTTTATTCACAAGGTTTTTAATGGACTTTCTAATCCCACAAACACAGATATAAGTGTAAAGAAGATTTTCAGCCAACATCTAATATTCTATGGGATGTCTAATCTTATTATAATGGGAATTAGAATTGGAAAGTATAAACTAAAGTCATCTTGAAAGGGAAATTTATGTAGGTATACAAAGACGGGTAAGAATCTGGATGGGTAAAACCTGTCAAGGGATACTTAGAATAAGCAGATGTAGTGATCTAACCAGTTCTTTTTCAGATTGAAGAGCTTACTCTGAAAGTGTTGTAAGGAAAAAAAAATCACAGTGTGAAAGTTTATGAGAAATTCTTATTTGTTCCAAGAGCAATGGAATAAATGCCTGCATGACCATGAAAAAATCTGTAACCAAATAAATACTTCACTACTGAACACGAATTAACTGAATTGGAATCAACTATTAATTATCTATATTTCCACTGATGCCATTTGTAAGATGAAAGCTTCTAGTATTTGAAAATATACTCAGTTGTTCCAAGTAGCGCATTCAAAAATTTGTATTTTTTAGCCAAGAACTAAGTGCTTTTTCGGTCAGAAAATAGAGACTGTGGTGTTTGGGTTTTTGATTTTTATTTTTAAACAGCACATGCTCTACCATGAGGCTTGAAGATGGCAGAACAATGACAGAGAGTGCTGATTCTTTTGAGCATGTAGGTGGGGTAAAATAAATAGAAAGCTCATTTTGAGGCAAAATTAACAACTTCATTGTAGGAAAGAAGGTGAAATATTTCTCACATGTTTTAAAGAAAAAGTGAAAATTCGGAGAAAGTAATCAGGGCTTGCATTTTGATACTTATTCTCTGAAATGCTATTAGCATGTCACAGGTATATTACACTTACGACTTGGTAAAATTTTTAGAGCTACCCTCACCTGAATTAGTCTCAGCTATATCACAGTATAGGGCATGATGACAGTATTAACATTATAAGCCTTATCCCAGTGTATTGAGCACACTAAGTTTTTAATGAAATAACAATGTGTCCCGTGTGTACACTGAAATTGCTTAACAGCACCATTTATGCAAATAAGTTATACAGTTAATTTATGTTAAATATATTTAATTACTCTACAAAACTGACTTCAATACAATATACACAGCTATTGTAAATTATAAAAGAGATTTTGGAGATTTCTTTCATACCAGTTAGAATGAAAGATATCTTCTTTTGGCACCAAGATTTTAAAAATAACTCAGTTGATAAAACAGACGAACAGACACTTTTCAGTTCCAAGGTTTTCTCAGGTTATGAGAGATAAAAATTACTGACTATTTTGTATGGTCATGTACAATTTATATAAAAGTTTACCTATCTGAACACCTTCTGTGGAACATGTAAATTTAAGATAGTTGAATGGCCACTTTAGAAGATTGTAAACTTTGTCTCTGTTTCATGCTCTCAGACACATATCTTAGTAGTTTCTGCAAATTGTAATTTATATATTTAATTAATTTGCATTTAAAAATCTGGTAAACATCATAGTTAAGATGATATTCAAATTGCCAATAGCCAGCTACTGTTGCTATTCCTTCTGCTTTTCTTTTATTACTGTTATAGAATCATAGAATGGTTTGGGTTGAAAGGGACCTTAAAGATCATGAGCAGGGACACCACCCACTAGACTAGGTTGATCCAAGCGCCATCCAACCTGGCCTTGAACACTTCCACAGGTGAGACATCCACAGCTTCTCTGGGTAAGCTGTTCCAGTGTCTCACCACCTTCACAGTAAATAATTTCTTCCTAATATCTAATCTAAATTTACCCTCCTTCAGTTTAAAACCGTTACCCCTTGTCCAATCATTACACTCCCTGATAAGGAGTCTCTCCCCATCATTCCTGTAGGCCCCCTTTACGTGCCTCCTCAGAGGCACCCCTGAGCATTCTTTTCTCCAAGCTGAACAAGCCCACTGCTCTCAGCCTGTCTTCATAGGAGAGGTGCTCCAGCCCTCTGATCATCTTTTTGGCCCTCCGCTGGATTTGCTCCAACAGGTCCATGTTCTTTCTATGTTGGGACATAATAGCAGCAAATAATTCTATTAATTGTAAATATTTTTATCTTGAGACGGTATTTAAATTTGAATTTAGGTGGTATTGTAGAAATACATGTAAAAAAATTAAAACCAATCTGCAGAAACTCAAATGTTGGTAGTCCATACATGTGTGCTGTGCAGGTCGACGTCCTTATTATTTAGTCTGTGGTCAATACTTTACAATATACCAGAGGTGTAGGACAGGCAGCAAAGGCAGTGGCATGGAGTTTGGTAAACCATCAAAATGAGAAAATAAATTTCTGAAAAATAAAGGATTTCTACTTTTGCTGGTTATCCCCATAGGGAAAAAAGAAATCAATCTCTTGAGCAGGCAGATTGAGCTTTTCCCAGTTTTAGTACTCTGCATGAGCTAGACCAAATGTGGTGGTTGGTTTGTTTGGTTGCTTGGTTTGGAATGGGAGAGGCACACATAATAGAGGACACAAAACCTGCTATAACATTAATTTTGCATGTCTCTCAGCAAAGAAGGATATATATTGACTGTTGACTCGTGTAGTCTCTTGCCTTCATTGTATGCAGATACTCATAGCAAAAGTGAAATAGTCTGGAATGAATAGGACAAGACATAACAATCACTTCATATAAAATTACTTAATTATACATTTAATATAGTGCAAAGTCTTTGAGGTCCACAACATAATGTTAATGTTTACACAGGCTTTATGGACTTACTTTAAAATTATTAATTCAAACTGTGTTATTCACTTACCTTTGACTCACATATGTGATGAGCTTCCTTGCCTGTTATATGAGAAGATCAAACGCCAAGTCCATAAACCTCAAAGTATTAAAAAGTACATGAACTGGTCATGAATATTCATACTATTTTGATTATCATGCAAATTGCATGATGCTGTATTTCCTGATTAAATCGTGTAAGGCATTCATATGAAAGTGTAAAAATTCCAAGTTCAGTGTCCATGAAATGTTTATATAAAAAATATGAAATTATCCATCAGAAATTACTTGTAATGAATGTTAATTTAGCTCCACCAGTCAAATCAAGGTAGACTTTAACGTCATCCCCCTGGACTCAGGAGGAAGCTTTTATTTATTAGCAGAAGCAATTTAATTCTTTGCAATGAAGTGTTAGGCCCTTAGAAGAAAAATGAATGGTAAAAATAAGGCTTCATCAAAGATGCAAGTGCCATGTATATTAAAGGATTTCTTTGTCCTTTGCAATGAAACTATCCATAGGATTGATTGAAGCATCTCTGAAGACCAGTTTCTTTCTGAAACCTCTGAAATCTTTGAAAGTGTGTAAGGAAGGTGCAAATGCCATAATAAATAATTGTTAAAAAAAGAAGAAATTTAAAAAAAAGATAAAGCCCTTGTGTCAAAACTTTCACAATTCTTTTTCCTGGTGGAGATAAGGCTGAAAGAACCTCCAACAGTGCAATTCTGGTACACCATAGCTGATAAAAAGCTAGTACTGATTTTAGAAGAAAAAGTCCCAAAGTTTGTGAACCAGTGGTCCTTGAGAACAGCATATCTGCCATTGTCTTTTATTGTACCAAAACTATACGGAATCATTTTGGGGACAAAAGGCTTATAATTGTATAATATAATTTTATACCTGTCTGAAAAACAATATCCAAATCCAACTATCTCATTATTTCTAGGTGAAAAAAAAATTATCTCTGGGACTGAGCATATTCATTTTTTTTAGTTACTTTAATTGCTTTGATTTCATCTCTTTACAGAACTAAAATAGTGATTTTTTCTTTACTCATGTAGTTTAGAAAGCAAACTAATGAATTCAAACCTATAGATTAAGTCCTATGTTCTACCCAGAAATTCTGACTTTCTACTGTGTATTAAATAAAACATTTTGAAAAGTTAATACAGTAATAGCTGTATTAACATTCACCCATGGATGACCTGAGTTGTCCTCTGACAAAGCAAAGATTAGACAGTGTTTATCTATAGGTTTTCATGGGTTGCTTTTCAGAGTAGTTTGTATGACATCTGTGCATATGAAATTTACTTATTATGAGTTTATTCACATTTAATCCTGGAGTTTATTTACATGTAAATACAATTATCATGTTAATATGGAAATAGGATTACAAATTTATGGGATTCTTCTTCATACTTATACTTACTTATACTTTAGCACGTACGTCATCAAAAGATGATTTTTAGATCTTGTCTCCTTACTATTTTGAAATGATCCTCTAAGTTCTCCAGCTGGTGCAGTTTTCTGACCTATTTTCCTTTTTGTTGTTTGTGAATTGTGTCATCCTCTATTTGGCTTATAAAGCCTCTATACAAAGCAATTCTGAATTTTCAGAATCGTTCCTGATCTTTTGTGGAACAAGGTTTTTGTTCAGGATTGTTTTGCTACAGAATCAAGAATATTCAAATAGTGAGAATGCTGTAAAAAAACATGATGGACTAAACTGAATACAAATTTGTCACCAGGATGTTTCTGATCCAGAACATAAAAAAAATTGTTATATGCTTAGAATACATGAAATCTTCCATCACTTATTAATTCTTGCATTTGTATATTTTAATATACTATTCATTTAATAGTAGGCAAAATACTTTTTGTAATATTTGATAAAGAAATGTTAATCAAGTCAAAAAAATATATATCAGTGAAATATTTAGGATCATCATACTTAAAGAAAAAAGGTAATTCCACTCAATATATTCCTGTAAAATAGATGAATTTTTATATTATTATTTGACAGAAAACAGTTCCATAAATGTTTTTGATCAGTTCAAATTCATATTTATTCTGAGATGGGTGCAGATTTTTGTGTAATTTCTGACTTAGAGAAGATAAGTATTTCAAGGGTGCTATAAGAGAGAATTCACCCTCCTTTTATCTGCCTGATCAGTCTGACTATTTCATTATAATCTATTTCATTCTAGCTCCTTTTTTAAGGACCGAGTGTTATGTAATAGAATTCTATGGATAAAGTGGGCATAAATAAAAAATGCATGTTTTATTGTGAATGTATTCAGATTAATTGAATTTTACACAAAAAACCACTCCAAGAAACAGAAATAAAAGTATGGTCAAATACTGTTTAGTTTTTTTTTTTTTCTCTGAAGAATCTTTTTACTGGAAAATGTAATCACAGTTGAAGACAGTAAAAAACAACATATGAAACTTTGTGAGACTGCTGCATAAAGGGACGAACCAGAAAAAAAGTCAGCTTAAAATGTTAGCTAAATTCATATAAAACATTTGTTGTCTCATTTGGCACTATCTTATAATAAAGCTATTATAGTTTCATTATCTCAGAGCAATGGAAGTGATACCAGTTCTCTGTAGTAAATTAAAGGTACAAGAATTTATTGTATGTCATGGATCATTATGCATTTGTTTATGGAGTACCGAGAGCAATCACAGCATTTCACAGGCAAAATCTATGGTCTAGGAAGTTTTGTTAAGTTTTCTTATGTTAAAATTTGCAAACAATAAAGCATGAAAGAAACTAGTCATAAGAGTAATTTCATCCATTAGAAAGGCTAGGCATAGTGCAATAGTTAATCGTCCTTAACAGAGAGTGAATTTAAAGAAACAAGGTGCAGTTAATCTGTGTGTTCAATTCTGTGGCATCTTCTGCAGTTCTACAGCAGAAATATAGGCGAGATATAAATATAATGTACTTATTTTCTCTAAGTCATTTATATCAGCAGAATTTTTGCTTGGCTGAACCAATTCCTTATTGCTTACACAACATTATTCACTTTTATTTCAGCTTCTAAATTCTGCCATCTACTTCCTCCAAACATTTTTCTACAGACTGTGTAAAGCTTGATTTGAAACTTACTTCTATCATCTGCTGTGTTACTCATTTAGCACTGTTGTTTATTTCATCCTTTATTAATACCAGTAGTGGTAGACTGAGTCCAAGGTCTTTGATATTGCGCTGTCATTTCTACACTGGAAGATGAGAGTCCTTTCTTCTCCTTTGGACCTCTGGCTTTTTTCCTGAATGTCAGTGCTGGCGTTTCTCCACATGGATACTCAAGTCTGTGGCTAAGAGAGTTACATAAGTATTATATGTCCAAATTGCTGTGAAAAAAGGCCTTCATGACTGCAGAACTTTTAAATAGTTTTCCAGCATTTGGGTCATGCATCCTTATTCCACATTAGCATTTCGTTAAAAAGATAAATCAATTTAGAAAGTGTTTAATAGCTTATTTGAGACAAGAAAGGAGTAGAAGGCAAACAGGAGTGATCAACCCTTATATTCATACCACTATTTTATTATATGTGACTACCATGCATGGTAACTGTTTTGATCAGCCAACTGCCTGATCCATTAGGACAACTTGTGTTTTGAGATTGGTCTGATTATTCTTTTTTTCTGTATCACTCCTTTTATTTTACAGAAGGCATAGACGCAGGGCAGGGGTGGGGGTGGGGGTGGTGTGGTGTTTGCTTCTTTGTTTTAGAAAAGGTATGATTGAGAAAGCCCTTTTGTGAAACAGGAAAGGTGATGTCAACTAAATTTTTCAGTCAGATGTTAATCTTTTTCATCAGTAGTAATTATGTTGTGATCTGTAAAATTACCATAGACTGGTTAGGAATAATTTTGCAATTTAAAAAGAAAAGATACTTGGTTCTTCAAGTAAATAAACAAATTTCTAGTGACTAAAAGTTGATGGTCAAGAGTAAGGAATTGTCTTACATATTTTGAGATGCTACAAAATATATGGTTATGAAAAGGTTTTGTAAGTGTTTCTTTTCATGCTCTTTGGTAAAGGATAGGCACAACACTTTCTCATGGCTTAAGAAGGTCATTCTTTTAAAAAGTGGTTTATTTGTTTATATTTGGGACATCTATGATCTTTTTCTAGGATATGCAATAAACTAATCAAACTTAGACATTTTTTGCTCCCAAATTGCTATTACACCGCTGGTAGCCAATCTTTACATTGTTGCATGTATGCTTTTAAAGCATTTAAAATACAAATTTTACATATTTTTTGTAAAATATCTAAATTATTCTGTTTCTGTATTTATAGCTGCAAAAAAAAATAATTAGGATGATTTGTTAGTGACTTTTTAATAGCTATTTTCCTTAGGATCTTCTACTAAACCCATCACAGAAACTGTCAATGCATAAGCAGTAGTTATTGTTGAATATGCTAATTTCCTTAGTGCTGTCCTTTTTTTTTTGTATTTGGAGAATGAAGTACTGGTACCTGGTAGTCCTATGACACTGATTGTTTCCCAAACAGATTTTCAGAAGATAATGTAGAAACTTTTTTTACAGTGAGTGGGTAGGTAATTATGGCAGCATTTATCTGTCCAACAGTATAATAAATGTAATATCATCATATCATATCATATCATATATGATATCATATCATATGATGATATGATATCATCATATCATATCTTGTCATGCGTCATATCATATCATACAATACAGTGCAATGCAATACAATACAACAATAATATATAATAAATATGCAGTGATGACCCTCTTCATATTAGTTTTGTGTTTAAATGATTTATGCTTATGCCTTCATTATGTTGAAGTCAACAATTCATGTATGAAATTTCATATTCAAATATCATAAAAGTAGAAGTCAAATACTGACGTATTTTCATAGTGACAGATGATGCTTATTTCTCTATTTTAGCCTTCTTGTGAAATGTTTTACAAAGCTTTGGCTGTTATGTGTCTAATAGTGATGTAAAATTTCAACTTTCTGTGCAAGATACTGAATAAACTTAGAAGCAGTCAAGTGAAATATAATTCTTAACAGAAGGATGAAAATGTATATGATGTTCAGTGAGATAAAAGAAGTTATCTTCGTTTGCCTCAGTGTAATGTTATTGTATTGTTATAGTGGACTGTATGAGATTTTAATGCAAAAAATAATTACAATAGTTGGAAAGATGTTGCTGTGCTGCCCTAGACGTTTTGCCTGTATTGAAAATGAGAATTCGGTATACCTTTTGTAGATTAAAAAGTAAGTATTCAGACTGAAGGCTACCCAGTGTTAACTAATTCAGCATCAGATTATCTAGCCGGGTAGACACCCACTTTTTTTTAAGTTTGCATTGTGGGAGTTTTAACACTGCTAATAATTCAAGATGTTTATGAGACGGGGTTTTTTTCTTTCTTCAGCAGCTATATGTGTTTTTCTTTTTTGAATTATTTGTATTTATGTACTTAAGTATACATATATACATATGTACATATATATATCTGTATAAATTTGTGTGTATGTAAGGAACTATCATCTATTTATTTGAGACACGGATACTTTTATTTTACTAAGGATTTCTATTTGATGCAATAGGTGGTATTATTGAAATGGAAAAATCTGTTGTTAGCGCGAAGTACTTTCTCTAGCATTAAGAACTCCCTTCTTAAAATAAATCTATTAATTGGATCATAAAAACCCTAAATCAAAACTCCTCTGAAGAAGTTGAAATAACGACTGAAATCATAATTCTGATATGCTATTGGCTATATTGTTTTTCCTAGTACCTTGATACTAATATCCATTCCTTTCTTTTTTATTGTGATTCTGTGGAGCAAATTTGATTTACGTATTATAAGAAGGAGATTTCACTTGCTTTTTGAAAGTTGAAATAATGTTACCTACCTGAAATTCACAAATAATGATTCCTTAAAAATGCACCCAGTGACAGAAAAGTTGAATATCTAAAATATATTTTCTTTTAACATGTCAAATTCAGAGTTGGGCTTTCCCACACACACTTTTCCTGCACTTCCACCTGCCAAAATGTGAAAGATTTGCATAAAGCCTCTGAGGAAAAGGCAGATCCTTCTGTCATGCTTTGCTTCCTATAGAAAGATCAGAAAGTATATGAAAGCACAAATTTTCGAACTCAGTAAAGCAGCCAGTCTTGAGGGATAAAACAATGTTACTAGCCTCTTTAGGCAGCTTCATAATGGGGGAATGTCACCCTAATTTCCCTCCCTGGGTGCATCTTTCATATGTACAGCCCTTTCTATCACCTTCAAAAAGTTGTCATGAAACCTTTCCATTATTACCAAGAATAACTTCAGGTTCCATTTAATGCCAGGTTTTGTCTTTCATCTCTCTGAATCTTCTTCATCCCAAGGAGGTATCAGGTACATTTCTTGAAGTGAGATAGACCATTAAATATCTCCCCAGGACAGAATACTTCTTCTTTATTAAGTCCATAAAAAAGTAATAAAAAAGATGTGGAAGACTACTTTTTTCCTGATAGGTCAGGGCGACCATCAAAGAAACAGACATTGTATCTACCATCTTTCTTCCCTAGGGTGCATTCCTGTTCACTCTACAAAAGTGATAATACTAGGACAGAAAGAATTCTGGCCTCATTTGATAAATTTTGAAGACTCTAAATAGAACTGTTCTGTGTTAAGTGGATATTTTGACATCAAGGTATACAATAGCATATTCTGTTAGGGTTTTTTTAAAGTACTTTGAAAAGTAAATCTGTGCTTTCATACTTTTTTTTAATATACCTTCACATACTTATTTAAAGCAATGTTGTCATGCATTCTTAAGCAAATGTACAGTTAGCTAAAATTTAAAAGTGCGCATTTTTAATGAAAAGATGTAATAGGATTTTCAAGTAATTTCTTAAAATGTATTAGATTAAAAAAAAATCACATCTGTCTGGAATCAAACTTAACTAAGGTTGTCTACATGTTATATATTCTCTTATGCTTTATATGGTAAAAGACTACATCAAGGTAGCAATATGTCATCTGCACAACTTCCGCTCTACTTCCGCTCTCTATCTCCTAATGGAAACTTAAACTTTTGGGTTATACCAGTAACTCTTTAAACAAGGTGTCAAAAATGCTAGTTCTTGGTTCAAAAATTAGAACATTATTTTGAAGGGGGCTGTAACAGTAAGAGAGCAGATACAGAACTAGGAAACTTGTAAGAGTGGAAATCCTCTCCTTTTATGCAAGAGAAACTTATGAGTGTTAGGGAGAATGGAGGAGTACAGATAGACGATATGAAGGATTGGCTAAACCTTAAAGAAATGATACATAATAAAATAAAACCACACAGGAAAAAAAAAAAGAAGTATATTTGATTCTACAGACTCTTAGCTGGAAATAAGAGCTCAGTATTAAGAGATTACATGCATTTATTTTTAGTAAAGTACATAAGAAAAGGGAAAGGAGAAAACTTAGGTGTTTAGTTATTTATAAATCTATAGTGCATAGATGACTGGGATGATAGTACCACAATGATAAAGCAAATGGAATTATTTTCATTACATTTATGAAAGAAACCTTGGAAAGGTGGCAAGAATTAACCTGGCTGCTGCAAAAGGTAATTAATTATATGACCATTTTCATGGGGAACGAAGCAGCCAGGAAAATACAAAACTGGCAGAGAGGAAAAGGACTTTGATAACAAAGCTGTATTTTGTTGTGATACATTTTGAATGGCAATGAACCCGAGAGTAAACTTGACAGAAAATTGTGCAGAATCCCTAAACTGAGTTGCTCTTAGGGCATGCAAAATTGGGTGATACATAACAGTAACTACAGTGCAATAACTGTGCAGGATACTTGATAAGTGACAAATATATTACAGACATTAATTAAGTGAGCAGGAGTGAAATCTTGCCAGCTACTGAGCATTTGATATGGCCTAATAGCAATAAATCCCTCTCACTCACTTTTTAACAACAACAAAAAAGTTCAAGATGTGTTTCTATCTTCATGAGAGTACCAATTAGCTGTTTGTGGTGTCTGTGTCTCTGCAGTTTTCAAGAACAATTGTATCATTACAGCATTTAAAATGCAGTGTTGGCAGGAAATAGAACAATAGCTGCAAGCAAAAAAAATTACAAAGCATGGAACCATTATGTGGTTTTTGTCCTCAGTGTGGTGCATCTTGGACAGCATTTTTCTTTTTCCACTGCAAATGGAAGATAATTTAAGTCAGAAATATCCAAGATTTAGGAGGGCACCTGTAAATACTCTGAGAGATCCAGTGCCATTTTCTTACTGCTACTCAATGGTTAGCTAAATATTTTTTAAAAAAATTAGACCCTCTCAAATTCTCTTGAGGAAACTTAAAAGAGTATAAAATCTCACAAAAATACAGTGAAACAGTAGTTATTCTGTTCCATTTCCAGATGACTGGAACACAGCAGGAGTTATCTCTGTTAGGATGTTTGAAACACCTAACAGCATGAATTTTTTTTTCCAGCAAACTTAAGATAGTGTAAAAACCGTAAAATCCTCATTTTGCTTAGGTTAATAACTCCTCTCTCACATTTTCTAGGTTATATGAGCAGACAGATTTGTCTAAGGCTTAAATCAGGTTCTCTCATCTACCTTTTTCAAATTCCTTTGTTCTGTGTAGGGCCAAATAGTAGTAGTGAATGGGAAAGCAGTGAATCATCAACAGGTCTGAAGTACATTTATGCTAGGAACCTATCTTTCACTGTTACAAATAAAAAATGCTTAGGTGAACAGGTAAAAGAAATTAGATAAGTATAGAGTGGCACACTGTTCCAGGTATTAGCAATGTGAGGACTTCATAAGCCATCAGTTTCACCTGGAACGTCATATTTGACGGCTGCTGTGGCATCTACATCTATCTAATCCTTACCTGAATTGTTTTATACTTTTTCAGTATCCTAAGGCAAAGTTTGAATTGCATAACATGGAGTATGGAAAGGGTACTTCCGTTTGTTGCTACACTGCTATACTGCTTCATAACTTTATTGAGCACCTTCAATTCTCAAGTAACAAACTATAGTCAATAATTATTCCTTTTTTACCTCTTCTTGCTACTCGTAAGTTAATTGCATTTTGTCATATCACCCTTCTGTTTCCAAGATGAATAATAGCAGAAATCTCTAAGGGAATTTTGTATGAGGGCCATGACAAAGAACCTCTGCTTACTCAGAATCTGTTTTGAACCTCTGATTACAATTGCCACCTTTTTATTCTGCTGTGTTGTGTTCAATAGAGGGGAGTACCAGAACTATGCACAGTATTCAAGGTACAGAATACTATAAAATTGTCTTCCATTTAGTCTGCCATCACTAAACCCTGAGCACACTTTAAGAAACTGTTGCTCAAGCCATCCCTGTGTGATTATATATCACATAACATCCATGATTGTGGATGGACACCTGGATTGTCTTCTCCCATATACTTTTTTTTGGTGTGTACTGAGAGTGAATTTCATTTAACATTTTTTCATTCCATTACTAGTACAGTATCAGATCATTTTGTAAGTCGTCTTAATTGTTTCAATTTTGCTTACCCTCTATTTGTATCACCATCACTCTTGGATGGCTTCTCTCCACTCCCTTTCTCCCGTCCTCTAAAAATACCACAGGACAAGTTAAATCATAGTACAAACACCTTTGACTTTCTGTGCATAATCTCCTACCTCTTCAATAACTGACCCAGTCCATGCCCATAGAAAATGCAGACTTTGGCCTAACAAAAACATACCTGCACATATCATATTATAGATAATTCCTATATTTTTGGGACCCTGATGAATACAGTTCTGAATGGGGAAGAGATGGAACAACCTTTTAGTGCTGTCATAAGAGGATATATACCCAACTCCAGCTGAAAAGCTGAGACATTATTATGCAGAGAAACTAATTTAAGACACTTGGGTTGGTCCAAGTGAAATGTATTTACTTAAACATTATGAGGATGGATTTTTGCAACTTAATGTGCCAAACAGTGCACAAGGCAGCATTTAAAAAATAAATTGCATCTGTAGTGCAACAAAGAGCTGCTACCCCTGTACTCTATAATTTACTTAATCCCTTAGGAATTCTGGATTAAATTAAAATGAAACAGATCCATTGAATCTATCAGGGAAGCAATCTCTTCTATTTGCCGTGTTCCCTTTAGATTTCTGTGAACTGTGTATAGAATATTCTAGAAGGTAGAAATGTCTTCAGGGCACAAAGTACAAGAATTATGGTGATTTTGTACCATGGATTCAGAAAAAGTTTCCTATTCTAATCTGAATGGAATAGCACAAATGAGGTACAATTGATATTATGTGTCGGAAATCAGGGTACAGAGGTAAACCAGGGTCAGTTAGTAGGCAAAAATTAAAATGGTGGCTGCCTTGTATTATTATTTCATGGTTCATATTTTGATAATAAGTTTTAATTTGTGTTCTTCAGGGTGGAAATTTGTTACACTCCCCTCCAACTTGAAGTTAGAAATAGCATTATTTCAGAAATGTAGGATGCTAAATGCTAAAATGCTTAATTGCTGCAAGTATCTAGCTTCACAAGTCATACGTATTATCAGGGTAAGGCAACAGGCTTTCCGAAGAGTTGTACAAGAAAATAAGACATCAAAGAATAATGAGAGGCTCATTATGGTATATGGATTCCAGGAAACTAGTAGATGGGAGTGGAGAGACTTCAGCAATTAGGTTGGACTGATGGCATCTTACTTAATTGTACTACCATTTACAGTGACCAGAAAGCCAAAAGCATTCATTCCTGTAGGAATTTTGCTAATAAAGTTTATTGTAATGAAAAAATCTTCTGCATCCATGTAGGTGCTAATGATCACTTCATAAATAGGGATGAGTACTTTCAGCAGTAATTTAAGGCGTAAAGGAGTTTCCTGAGCAGCAGTGAAAAGTGCTTTTGGCCTTTGCTAAGGCATCTTTCCATTCAAGGCTATGAAATACATAGCATATAATTGAACAATGGGCACCATGACTAGCAAAAGATCCTTCAGTTAGTACTGTCATATAATGAAGATTATATAGTATACATTTGAGCTGTACATTCAGTAATACATGATGCTCCATTAAAAAGTAACAGGTTTTGGGTTGGTTTTTTTTGGTCTCAATGTGATACAATGTGACTAGTAGCGTGACTCACCAGTCTTTGAAATGTAAAGTTGCAAACTGAAAATATTAGAAGTTCACTGTAAGATAATGTTCTCATTTTAAAAAATAATATCTTAAAATGGGATAATCTGTCATATATATGTGATTTGCTAAAGAAAACACAGGTGTGTGTGTTTCAAATAACTTTGTTATTTGCCCTGTTGGAGGATCAGAAATGGAAAAGCATATAGGGGTTGCACCTGTGGGGAGGAGCAGACAGGACAGGTGACCCAGAACTGACCAACAGGGTGTTCAATCCCATCTGCATCATGCTCAGTGTAAAAGCTGAGGGATCAAAGGGGTCAGCCTCTTTCTTCAATGTGGCATCCAAGGAGGGCTCTGTCTGTTCGTCTGCCTTTGATCCCAATCCATGCATTCCTGAATCCAGATCCAGAACCCAGTTCCTGTCCGTCATTGAGTCCAGTCTGGGACTTTCCCTGTGCCTGCTGGTGATGTGATCATCCTGGGATGTATGGGTTTTGTATATATTGTATATATTTCAATATTTTATTTGTAGTTTATTAATGTTTTCATTGATGTAGTTTAGTTTCTTCTAAACTTATAAGTCACTCTCTCTCGTTGCTTGGAGAGAGAGGTGGGGGAGATCATCTGTCCTTCATCTCAGTGGCCAGGCTGGCCCAAACGATGACACTTCTCTAATTAAAGTACTCTCTAGATGAGAAACTATCTCAGTGGGCAAGCTCTCTTTGCAGTGAAATTCTTGGGAAGACATTGAAATTTATCTAGACTCCATTTTCACCAGTATTCTTAATTTTCCAAGACTATTCTATTAAGTGAAGTTCATCACTGGCAACTCTCTATAAATGTGTGTTGTGTTTATGCCTGATTTCAGAAGCTTAGAAGAGGTTTTGTGTGGTTGGTTTTGGGTTTTTGTATTTTTGTTCCTGAGACCAACATTTCTGATCTAACAGCAATATTTGTCAGTTCTGTAAAATTCATGGACTCTGATATAAATTTTAAAAGTACTTTCAAATAGACACATTTAATTAGATAGCAAGGAAATAGAATTACAGCATGTGGTTTGAGTGCTATGATAATAACTCTTTTTCCTCAGTGATGTTCACAGCAGTGCAAGTGTGATTAAACTAACCAATAGCTTTTGTACCAAGAAAATGGATTTAGAATTTAAATTTCTAAAATACATTTCATGTCCAGAAGTTATGGCACTACTCAACTGAATCATCCCAGGGCTTTGTCAGCTTCAGTCTGCAAAGTGCGGAAAAGGTTGTCTGAAAGCATAGCATCTTTATCAATTCTGCATTCTTCAGTGGAGTTGTGGCTGTCTGCTGTTTATTTTTGCTTGCATGTATTTCAGAAGATGAATATACCTGAACTCATTCCTCCCTATTCCAAAATGTCTTTTTTTGGGCTATTTTCATCTTGCAAGTATATATTTCACTATCTTAGTAGAAGGACTGGAAAAGACTGTAAGATATATCTAGTTCTTTCAAAACGAGTTGTCATGTTTGGCTTTCTCTAAAAGAGCAAGACTCCAACAAAGAGAAATATTAGAAACAGATGTGACTTGAAAGAGTTCCTTTCTGAAAAAAAAATAACCAAAAAGTTGAAATTAATGGATAGCCCTCATGCATATTCTTTAGAGTAGCACAGTGCTCTGAAAGCCGAGAGATTTACAACGCCTCCCTCCCCAAAAAAAAGAAAGAAAAAAGCCCTGTAACTATTCTCTTAGAGCATGCCTACCAATCTGTTCACTTTGAATGTCTAGACAAGTGAATTTTGAGCCTGTTTGTAGTTCCACAGAGATCTGGCAGCTTTTATGTGATGATCAGCAAAATACTAATTTACGGAATAAAAAATGTTTTTTTTTAAACTTAATATCTGCTTTCTAAATAATTTCCTTTCATGTACAATGTCCAATTTTGACAATTATGCCTGGACTGAAATGGCTATTATTAGCAGAGCAGTTCAGAATAGTGTAATTTATCTATGGAATTCCTCTTAGATTTCTGTTCTGTTCTCAGGTTTGCATACTGTACTTAGAGGAATATGTATTCTTTTTTGTCTTCCAAGCAAGCTGAAGAGACGGATTTTTGTTCTCTAGTTCAGTCCTGCTTTTGTTGTCATGTTTTAAGATGTCAGTCACCTGGTGCTGGTCCGTATCTTCAAACTAAGCCCAAGTGAGGAGGTATTCAAAGCATTGGTATCATATTTTGTTTTAACGGACACATTATTTTAAAGATGGAATTATGGGCAGTATATTAATTTAATGTCAGGAACGTCACTCAGCTTTGCATTAATTCTCACTTCAGATTTTTTTAGCTTAACCTTTCACTCTGATGGTATACTATTTATGAGAACTTCATGACTTTTTAAAAACAATTTGATTTTAGAATTCTACTGTTACCTGAAAATTGGGAATTTAATCTCCTTATTTCTAGCTATTGTGCTTGGAACTTAACACAGGTTCCATTACTGCTTTGAAGGCTGGGTTTTAAATGCAATTTTTTTTTCACAATACTGCATGTTGGAACCAAATTTACTCCGAATACGGAATTTTTATGGATATTGGTGGTATTACGTAGCCCCACTTTGCCTTCATATACACTAGTGGGTTTTATTTTTCACTGGAAGGTGATGACTATCCTATGGAAATAAACCGTGCATTCCACCTTATTTAGTCAACAGATGTGGCCTTCTCACACTGTCATATGTCTTTTTATACAAGAAGTATTATGCAGCATGAATGATTCTTCTTGGTGCTCCAGATTTCCTCTTCTCATTCTAAACTAGGGAGGTTCTATGGACCTGAGACTTTGTCAAAAAATATACAATTATTTTTCCAGATTCTGTTATTATACAAAGCTAGATGCTTGGAACTTAGTTCCTTAACGAAAGGAAGAGTTTTTGGAGGAGGAAACATCTGGAAGAGTGATTAATATATTAGCATGGTTAAGCCACGTATAGAGGGTAGGATTTTTCAGAGTCTCCTGAGCTATCTGAGGTGGATTTTTTTAGTAGTAGGTGCTGTTTAGTTAAGCAATAGCGAGTGAGACCTAATTATCTAATTAAAAATAATCCCATTCACATGCTACCCCACTTTAATGCAATATAACTATTATTTATATAGTCTTTGAATCTTGGAGAGATGCTGCAAAATATCTACATTAAATGAGCTTATATTATTTCTTCCTTTTACATAGTGTTCCAGTAGAAATGAAGTGAGTGGGATTTCTTGAGAAAATGAGCATGCTTTACCAAAAAGTAAAAAAAATGTAAATACAAACCCTTCTTAATCTTCAATAGGATATTTCCAGAAAAAGATCCATATACTAGAAATGCAATAGGATGGCATAGAACTGTTAGAAACATAGAATTGTGGAGTCATAGAATCATAGAATCATTTAGGTTGGAAAAGACCCTTAAGGTCCTTGAGTCCAAATGTTAACCTAGCACTACCAAGTCCACCGCTAAACCATGTCCCTAAGCACCATGTCGAACATTATGTTTTTGCTGATCTGGACTTTAATTATGTGCCTAGAATGTAAATGGCTCTTGGCTAATATGCTAAAAAGGCTGTTATGCGTCAAACAAAGTACTGGAGCAAAGAAACATTGCTAGAGAAAACACAATGGGATAAATATTTCCAAATACTTTTTTTTTTTTTAACCCTATGTACACGTACATTTGTACATATTTTTCAGTCAATACAAGCCATATCAGAATGTGGAGCACTGTGAAATTGTCACAGAATCACACAGATTTAATATTGTATGGTTTTGATAGATGGTTTTATTTGGTGTTATATTGGTATAAAAAAAGTCAAGCAGCCAAGGTGAAGCCTCAAAGCTGGATAGCATTTTTGTAGAAGATGCTTAAACTGAAGTGAGCTTGTAGTTTGTGAAGCTACATCATGATTACAGTGGCTCTAAGGATGAAAATACTAGGTGGGGTAGTGCCCACATTCAATATCCTATAGAAAACTCAACTATCCAAAACTATGTTTCTTCAGCTTATAACTTCATAAAATTCTTTATTTATTAGTTGGAGAACACTTACCGACATCTGAAGGAAAAATGTAGCTTAGAATATTCAAAGACATGAACTATAGTCTTCTGTTATTGTATTTGGAATATTTCCTATTATTTTCATAAAAATGTTGTATATAAATAGGGTGCAATCTTAAAAGATTGTAGATCAATACCATAATGCAGGGAACAGTATAACCACCTGACAGAAAAGTAAATAGTTTAAAGATTAAGTAATTTCTAAATTGTCAGAGTGAAGCAATGAAAGAGCGGGAACCAAAACTTAAGAATAAAGTGATGCAGAAATATGTGTTCTGAAGGAGGGGGAAAACAGTTTTTGACAATAAAATAAACAAAGATTTTACCATGAAATCTGCAAGAGAAGAGTTGTGTGACATTTTCTCTTGTTCTGTTCTCTTGTTATCCTGTTAAGTCCATGCCAGTGGACTGTTTTGTGTTTGGTTTTTTTCTTTCTGTTTTTCTTTCCAGTTCTTGGCTTGTTTTTATTTTTCTGAGATGAGACGGAAATTGAAAATTCGAAATAGATTTTTGATGTAAAATTGTAATCAGTCCTATTTGGAAGTCCTTGTCTTTTTTTGTTTTTTCCCTGTTGAACAAGAACACACAGTTAGAGATACAAAGTTTTTCTATATGTCCTTTTCATTGTGTCAGGTAAACTAATTTGGAAATCATTGAGTAATTCTTGTACAAACCTAAGTAATCATGAATGAATATAGATACCTTTTGTCCACAGAAGCAATTAATTGCAACATAGGGATATGACAGTAGTGTTTTGTCATGCCTCTTCTGCTACTTACTTTACTGTGCTCAGGGGTGATTAGGGCAGTGAATTTAATACTGCCTCAGAAATAATCTGAATCTTCTGAAGAAACATACATGAAATGGAACCAGCAATATGTAGTGCACTGCATCCCAGAAATATAATTGTGTAATGTTTTGAAAAGAAGAGTTGATTCATCAGGTTAGGCTGAACAACCTAGGAAATAACTTTGCTGAACAAAATTATTATTGCATGGTCTAGTGACAGAGATCATAGGGGTTTTTTTGTGTGTGTGTATGGTTGCACTTGATGATCTCAAAGGTCCTTTCCAACCATGAAGATTCTATGATTCTATGATCTTAAGCTATAAACAGTCTAAGTTGGTGATAAGAGTAAAATACAGTAAGTGTCCACAGCTATTAACTATACATTAGCTCAGGTAATCTGTGGGCATAAATCATTCCAATGACAATGTTGGCTTCAAACCAAATATAAAGTCAGCTGAAAATTGTTTATTATTACTGTGCTCACCTGCAAAGGGGTTTTGTGTGGTTGTATTGCTATGACAAGAAAATTTCTTGCTGTAACTGTTTCCTGCTACCCTTTGAATTGAAGGCAGTTTCTCAATATGAGAAAAACACCTGAAGTTTTAATTACATCTTCATTTTTAAGTTAATGATGAAGATGCCTTTGCATCCAAATTAAATGGTGATCATCATTTTCTTAATTTACATGAAACCATTTTTGGGGTAGCACCCTTTGGAAAGGCATTCTTTTTTACTTTTATGTTAGTACTTTTCATTATGTATTTATAGTATGCATTGGACATGTAACTTTTACCAATTTTCTTTTTTTTAACCAAGTTNTTACTTTTTCCCCTTTACTGAGCAAACAAATTTAGTTATTCGGCTGTGGAATTGACACCCCTCTTCCCTGAAATGCTGACTCATAAAAATGCATACCAAATATTTACTGCCACAGAACCTGTTATTCTATATGCCTGTAAAAATTGGTGGTTATGTCTATGATACTTAAAGCTCTATTAGAAAACTGGAATGGAATAGGAAATTGAATGAAGTATTTGTAAGCTGTGACAAAGTTGTATGAAATATTTGACTCTGGTTTCATAGCTGCATTTTGTGACTTATGAAACTTAGGTAGATTTTGCTCTGCCAGTTTTCTTGAATTATGAACAGCAGTTCACTATGAGACACAATGGACCGGTTTTCAAAATTGTCTGCCTAAGTACTCATACAAAAGTGCTCCTAAGTGTGAAGACCGTAATGCCTTTCCCTTAACAACAACACTTTGTATTGCCATACTACATTCCATTAGCAGATATCACCATACTTTGCAGCTACTGATGACTTGAGTCCCCCAGTGAAGAAATGTTGCTATTCCTGTTTCACAACAGGAGGGAGTAAATGTGACAGAGGTTACTTACCCTCTAATGACAGTGTGGGAGTTGGAGAGGTGAATCAACTAGGGAGGAAAGTGTGTAATTTGAAGCACTTTTCTTTTTATTGATAGTGATATTCAGCAGCATTCTCATTGACAGTTAGCTGGACACACCAGGGAAATTGCCCATTCAAAGTTTCTAATTTAAACCAAATTATCTCTGCAGGTCCATTGTACCAAACTTGCAAGTTTCCCTTCCCTTACTTACTCTATTCACAGTTTTGCTAAAGTCTGTAACCCTTTCAAGAAAATTGTTTCTAGGCTATATTTCTGCCCTAGCAAGCTTGGAAGTTTGGCAAGTGTTCCCGTCTGTGTTTGTATTATGCAGTATGTTGTGTAGCATCGGTGAAGGTGGAAATTCAGTGTTTTCCCCCAGTACCTTCCAAAATTGTTACTGAATTTAAATCAACCTTCCCAACCTTCCCTCCACAATAATTTGGACTTTTTCTGATGATAATGTGTTCAAATAGCTATTCCTCTGAGCACTGATACTTCTGTGCTTTAAAGGCAACATAATAATGGCAGCATGCATTTTTTTTGCTGTGCTTTTGAGAATGAACTGAAAGTCAGTGAAATTACTACATACCTCCTTCCTACTGATAACTGTACTCTCACAGAGTAAAGTGGACCCCAGCCACCAAGCTTAGTACCAAGGCAAAACCTTCTGTAAAAATTGTAAGGATAAGCTGGGAGACATCTTCCTTCCTTATTCTCTTTTCTTTCACCCAGCTAATGAAGGAAAGGACAAACATAACTTTATCATTAAAAGAGCTGTGGATTTGGGGAAGGAATGAATCTGCATGAATGGAAGACATGGGGAGAACAGGGTTAAGTAGACCAGGACATGGAGCTGAACACAAAGCAGTGCTACAAATATTGGATGTATATCCTATCTGATTGGCAAGAGTGGCATCTTAATTTATGAACGTTTGAATGCAATCATAATATTCTTTAATACTTCAGGTTTTCATACGTAGTGATTGTGAAGTGCACTACTTTACTGTAGCTTACTTCTCTGATTTTTTTCTTTGTCATTAATGTTCAAGGAACGTAATGCTGCTTTTCTGCGTTCCCCAAAATAACTGATTCCTTGATATCACAAACATCCTTTCTAATATGATAAATGCAATGCTATATATGTTCCACTGAAATTTTAAGTGGAGTTTTTCTATAAACTATTACACCAGCATCCGACACAGTGGTCCCTACAATGGTGTTTTTAAGCCTAATCTCTTCCAGTTTTTGTCCTAGAAATTATTAATAATCAGTGAAATGATTTGTAATGAACGATGCTGCTGATTATATGTTGTATGCTAAGTTTTATAAGAAACTAGGATATCTTTTTATCACCAGCATGTTTGAATATTTCCTCCTTATATATAAAAATGTAGAACTCCTCTATCATTTCACCTGAAAAGCAAATCCTTTGGGTATGGATATTTTTTCCCCCAAACTATTTGAGTAAGGGTGCATGGATTCTCCTGGAGAAAGCAGGTTTAAAGCTCAGATTTTCCATACGTGAGTGCACACATCTTCTTCTAGTATTCAGAGAGAATATGTTCAAAGAGACATTAAAGGAGATGGGGTATTTCAATCAGCAAGAAGGGGGCAAAAAATAAAGGGAATCTCTACCTATTAATTCACAGTACAAAAATTGCTTTTGCTAGACAGAGTTATTTTGCTAACAAAAGATATATTCCACCTGTACCCTTCAGATGACTTTTGTATACTGAAGAAAATGTAAGTATTCTACTTCAGTGTAGTACCTATTTTATTTAGTGATTAGGGCTAAAAAGAGATTGATTCGGCAAAATGATGAAAATTCAGTTCAAACAAATACTTGCCACTGTTGTGGATTAGAAGGGCATTAAAGATTTATCACACCAAGAATATAAATTCAGCAATTAATAACAAAAAAATCTTCACAGCTATGATAGTACCATGAAATACTAAAGATGATTAGCAGAATATGAACTTAATCAGCTGCTTGTTTGAGGCACTTGTCATTTGACCTTATGTTTGTGTTACACATTTTCTTTCAATATGTTTACTGTCATGTTATATAAAAATGCAGTCATATAAACACATAGCTGCATAAAACTATCACTAAATGGCTTTCAAACAGAATGATTAAGTATTCTGATACGTCCAAGGATATCTATGTTGTGTTGGAAAGGAATGGAGATAAAAATGAAATTTGCAAATGTTGTGACAGTCTGACTGTAAATCAGATAGTTACTTTCACAGCAAGTATGAGTAAATTCTCAGGAGGTGGAATTATTGGTGCCAGGAATTCAGTATCTTCCATGGTCATCTTTACCTTGCAGTACATGCAAGGCCGTTATTTGTTTTTAAGTGTCTTCTCCACTGGTATTCAAAGCTTGCTTAAGGAAAGTCTCTGGACTACTTCTGCAGCATTAAATTAATATTTGATAATGAACATTAACCATTTGGGTTCTCTACATCTGTACCGTAAATCAAAGAATGCTGTGAGTAATTTGGGTTATGTAATTAGCTCATACAGATGGATGACTATGCAGTCAGACATGCTGCATCCAAAGTGATTCATTTGTGGGGTGATAGATGTTAGAAACAAAAATAAACCAAAAAATTGTACTGAGTTTAGAATCATAGAATCATAGAATTGTCAGGGTTGGAAGGGACCTTAAAGATCATCTAGTTCCAACCCCCCGGCCATAGGCAGGGACACCTCCCACTAGATCAGGTTGCTCAGAGCCCCATCCAGCCTGACCTTAAAAACTTTCAGGGATGGGGCTTACACCACTTCTCTGGTCAACCTATTCCAGTGTCTCACCACCCTCAAGGTGAAGAACTTATTCCTAAAGTCCAGTCTGAATTGACCCATCTGTAGTTTGAATCCATTCCCTTTAGTCCTACCATTACCCGACATCCTAAAAAGTCCTTCACCAGCTTTCCTGTAGGCCCCCTTAAGGTACTGGTAGGCCACAAAAAGGTCTCCTCGGAGCCTTCTTTTCTCCAGACTGAACAACCCCAACTCTCTCGGTCTGTCCTCATAGGAGAGGTGCTCCAGCCCTCTGATCATCCTTGTGGCCCTTCTCTGGACACGTTCCAGCACATCCATATCTTTCTTGTAGTAGGGGCTCTAGAACTGGATGCAGTACTCCAGGTGGGGTCTCATGAGAGTGGAGTAGAGGGGGAGAATCACCTCCCTCGACCTGCTGGCCACGCTTCTCCTGATGCAGCCCAGGATACAATTGGCTTTCTGTGCT
>VWZL01000534.1:87865-113352 GCA_013396915.1 Stercorarius parasiticus | reverse complement strand
GAAGCAGATCATTGACTGCTTCCTCCTGGATTATGGGTGGGTTGTTCTGCTCTCCATCCTTATCTTCCAGCTCAGGAGGCTGAACACCCTGGGGATAGCTTGTCTGACTATTGAAGATGGAGGCAAAGAAGGCATTAAGTATCTCAGCCTTCTCCTCCTTGGTTGCAACTTTCCCCCCTGCATCCAGTGAGGGATGGAGATTCTCCCTAGCTCTCTTTTTGTTATGTATTTATAAAAACTTTTTTTGTTGTCCTTAACGTTAGTGGCCAAGTTGAGCTCCAGCTGGGCTTTTGCCTTCCTAATTTTCTCTCTGTATAACCTAGTGAGATCTCTGTACTCCTCCTGAGTTGCCTGTCCCTTCTTCCAAAGGTGGTAAACCCTCCTTTTATTCCTAAGTCCCATCAGAAGTTCCTTATTCATCCAGACTGGCCATTTTCCCCGCCCTTTAAACTTGCGACACAATATGGAGAAGAGTGAAATATATTAAGTGTTTATAAGAGTGGATGTTCTGAATTTTCATTGCAGATCTTTTAGAAGTGCTGTTACTTGTTTTTCAGTATTTGACAATTGCAGATATAGGTTTGTTTTTGTTTTTCCTCTACCAGGAAAAAAATTACACTTATCTCCACAGATTTTTTTTTTTTTTTAATTCTTCTGTTTATCTGCTTTTATGTTTGTATCAGTTATTTTATCAAAGACTAAGGCAAGCTGACATGAAATACTTAACAAAAGGAATGATTTGTATCATATAATAGTAAAATGAAACAATTGCCAGAAAAAGTAAAGTAAGAATGAGTAAAGACACCTTCTGTCTATTGAGGGATTATTTTTTTTCAAGTGTTGACCTAATGACTAACAAAATAGATTTCAAAATACCTCAGAAGCTGCAAAACTACAAATTGTCCTAGGCACGTCTATGTATAGAAACCTATGTGGATGGTTCAAGACAAATTACACTACTACACTTTTAAAATCATGTTACTAGACTAAATTGTGAGGAAGATAAAATGAAGTGAGAAGTGCCAAAAACTGTATAAAGAACTCATTTATCACTGTGAGAGTAACTTACAGGCAAAGAAGGCCCTACAAGAGGGGCTTGCAAATTTTGTCAGAGCATGGGGTTTTTTTAAACTTTTTTTCATCTGAAGCAACATAGAAATATGCCAAAACAGAAGAGGAAATTAGTATAATGACAAAGTATGGGGGGAAAGGGAAAAACTATTTTCTGGAAAGACTGAAAATTAATGTGATTTAGCTGGAAGACTTCTGAATGAAAGGCAATGTCATTGTTCAAGCATTTCAAGGAGTGGTGATTTAAGAATCAGGAAAGTAGTGCGGAGAGTTTTGCAATTACTTACATTTTAATGACCAGTAACATGATTCAACACTGCAAATGAAACATTTAAGCTCAATATTTGCAATATTTTCCTGCTGGCAAAATCTATTAGAGGTAGGAAAATCTCTTCATTGAAGAGATTTGGGAATACCTTCATTGGATTCATCTGATGCTACACTTGATAAAATGCCTGGAAATAAAGTGTAGAGAACAAATCTGTGTTAAAAAGTGGTTGTAAGCACTAATAAATCTTTCCGGTTTTATTCTGACCACAGAATAAAATGGTCACCTTATGAAAACACTGGCTAAGACACACAAGCACCATTTTTCTTGATTAAAAGATTTAGTCCATTAGTCATGTTAAGAGAAAAAACTTCGTTATTTTTCTGTTTGAATTTTCCTGAAATTGTCACTGTGGTTTTCATCTATCACTGAACATGATTTTTAAGATTTAAGGGAGCTTGGTTTTTCTGTGACAGCTGCAATCATTGTAATGCACAATGTCATGAAAGGACAATACAATGAAAATATAAAAAGCCAAGCTTGTTGCATATGTATGGCTTGTGAGTAGCTGAAACTAAATTTTGTTGATTTGTGAAGTCTAAAATACAGTTGGGATTACATGAGATTTACCCTTCAACTATTGTAAGGAAAGAGAAGTACGTGTTAAATGAAAGACTTCTTAAGAAACTTCATGTCTCTACTCCCCCTTTAAAGCTATTTTTTCTCAGTGTCCTACTTTTTAGCTGCAGTTTACAGTAACTGAGCCATGGTAATTAATTCCTATAAAATGTCGCAAATGGTGTCATTCATTAACTTTGATAAAAATGCTGGCATTGATTTGAACTGATGGTTTAGGTTGTGTCCACGTGACCTTAGTAGATCAGATCAGCATTGTTTTATTAGATTCCTCAAAAATTAAACTTTTTGAAATTTTTTTTGACTTTGTGAATATTTGCTAGTTATGTCTGAGTGCAAAAACTTTGTGCAAGGAAGAAAGTTTCTTCCTATATTAGAAAACTTAATCATATAAGAGTAATTCTCTGTTCCCTTTTATTTTCTGGTATGTGAATTTGGCAACAGCTAAGCAGTATAGTTTAGAATAAAACTGGATTTTTCAGGAAATATATTTTATTCAAATACCATTCTTATGGCATGCATAAAATTATTTTGTGCACTTTATGTTAAAGTAGCTGCATTAGCCTTAAATGTGGAAAGTGTTACAAATTATTTTATTGCAATAATTTCCAATACATAAAAACAAAGAGGAAAACAACAAAACATAAACCTCTATTTGCTGGTTGTCCTAATTCAGTTAGGAAGCCAAGAGGAAAGAAAAAAAAAAAAGGAAAGAAAAAAAAAAAAAGAGAAAGAAATTGGAAAAAAAATAAAATATGGAAGGTCAGCAGACAAAAATAGCATATGGAAATGATCTGCAACACTGAGAATATCACTCTGTTAAATATCAGTGCCTAGAGCTCACATCCCACAGTAAGATCTGAACATATGTAGGTGTTTGTTATATATGTTGCTATCTAGACCAACGACGATTTTCAAAGGGAGGCAGCAATTTCACTTATGGAAATACTAGAGAGCATCAGCATTCATTTACAACAGGCTTTTGAACTTGCTCCAGTGACAGTTATAAAGGCTTGTAATTTACAGACATAGTTTTTGCCTTAGTCCATTCCTGACTATTTCTTTTCCTTTGTGAATTGGTGAGGGAAAGGGGTAAAGGCAAAAAAGGGTTATTTTTGCAGAACTTTTGCTCTTTCCTTCTCCATAAAACAATGGTTCAGAGGAGTCCATATCTTTCTGGGAGCTGATCTTTTTATTCTTTCATCAGCATTGAACTCTATCCATAATCTGCAACAATGCCATTTATAATCTCATAGGGCAGTGCTAAACTTTAGTATAAGGGAAATAACTTTACCTAGCTGAATCTGTAAGCAAAGACACACATCCACAGGACTCATCTAGTCAAAAAGGAAAACTTAACAATGTCTTATACTTAACTGGTCAAATCCAGTTTGTTAAATCCCTTAATTATAGTAGAAGGTAGGGGGGCCATGACAACTAAAAAGGAAAAGACACAATTACAAACCTATGTAAAGTGGCAGTGTGGTTGACAGAGCTAATCAGCTGGATCAGTCAGCTTCAGCCCAGAAAAGAAATGAGCATGTCACCACTTTTGCAAGTGTTCTATTACAAATTCTTCCCTGTCTCTGGCCCTCCCTCCCATGCTTATTCTTTTCTTGTACAAAAGTGGACTCTGATGTTACTTGCAACTTGCTCTTAGTCTTAGTGGTAGAAGAGATATCATCACAATAAAATATTTGATTTGACATTTTGGGACAGATTTTGGCTTATAATATAAACTCAATAAAGGTTCTACTATGTCTGACCCACCTCTGTGTCTGAACAAGCTCTATATTGGACTGTGTCAAAAGGAGATGCTCCTCAGATAATGCCAGATCAACATCTGCGGTCTGTACACGTTGTACTGCCACAACAGCCACAGGATTTCATAAGAGTTGTCAGAGGGATGTCTGTGCCTGTTCTATTTAACATCTGTTTACAGACCTCTAGTCCATTAATTTCTTGTCTTTTTAAACCACCTGATACTATCTGCATACACGACTTCTTCTAGCAACAGATTATAGAAGTTCACTGCTTGCTGTGGCAAGGCTGCTGTACAGGGTGAAAGGATTCAGCAACGATAAGTTTATCCATTGATATTCCAGGTGAATCAAAGTAGTGAAAACCTGAAGAAGTGTTTTCTTATGTTATAGTTATGTGGCATTCTGCATCACTGGAGCGTGGTTGTTGGAGCAGTGTGTATCTTTTAAATTTCAAATCATTTTGCGTTTGTCAGGATTTCCTGAACAACTGTTTTTGATGAAATGTTCATCTATGCCATCTGACAGCGTTTGATCCTTTAAAAGCTATAATCTGATCTGAAGCAGTAAACTCTATATACTGGCATGCCTGACTTGGCTTGTCCAAAAGAAATTGCATGAAACCAAACTATAGTCTGAAGGTTCTTTCAAAGCATCTGCAAAATGTTTCTTCTCTTCCAACTTCTCCATATCTTGAATGTCCAGGCACAAAACTTAATTAGTAAGGCATCCCAAAAATGTCTCTAGAAATCTATCTTCAATGAATATTGAAGAAGTATTTTTGTATTCTTGAGGAGCAGGGAGATTGCACTGAGATTTGGGTAAATTTCTGGACTCAGAATTATTTTTTTAATTTCTAGAGGTCTACTCATTGGCATGGAAGGCTTAGAAGTGTTTAGAACTGTTGAAGTATCTTAAGATAAGTTTTGAATTTTTGTAGAAATAACAGTGCTATTTCTAAAAAAATGTCACAAAAGCCTGGAAATGAGGAGCTATATTCTTCGAGGTCTTACATAGCAGTTATTGGTTTCACATCCTGTTGAATTAAGCACTTTTCACAGTACTTATCTTTTTATCAGTGACATGTAGAAGTTCCTCCTTATTTGGTAAGATGCTCTAAAACATAGGAGTAAACCTATTTCATCACCTTACTTTCATGTTTTCAATGTTTAAAGTAATGGTGAAATTATACATAGCTGAAGCCATGTAAACTTTGCTGTGGAATGTCTTCCAAGAGTGTATGAGCTTCACATTAGGTTCTAAAATTACATACATCAGCATGCAATTATTAATCAAGAGTGTCAAATAATTATTGGAATGGGAAGTCGACCACTTTGCCTGACTTGCCAGTGTTCTTTCTCCACTGAATTCTTGTAATTTCCTTTTACTTTGCCTAACTTGCCAATGTTCTTTCTCCACTGAATTATTTTAATTTCCTTTTTCTTTTTTCTTTTCTTTTTTTCCAGACTGGTAAAATTAACCATCAATTCCTAAAGTTGCAGTGTTTACTCTTGAGAAAAATTGACTTTATCTTTTTTGCCTTGTTGCTATCTAGACAAATGTTTTTCCTACTTTAGGGTCTAGAGACCTTAACAGCCAAGGTAGTAAAAATGACAAGCAAGGATTTCTGACAGAGATCTTGTATAGAACAGTTACGATATTTAATTTTTTACTTTGACATAAATAGCTTTATTTTAACCTTAAAGAGAGCATTTCAAATGTAGACATAGCATTCATGTTAATGCATATTCTGATTGCCTTTGGGTGATTTTTTGCAGGTTTTAGTTATCCTTTATATCTAAAATTTATAGTTTTGTCTTTCTGTCTGTCAAATCAGTGACTCAGCACTGGTAGAACACAGGACTACCTTTGTAGCATGTGAGTATTTTCATCTACATTTTTGATGAATGAACGACGTAACTTTACCTCTGAAAATGAACAAATTGAGGAGAAAGCTTTGGCATAACGTGCCATGCTCCCTTGAAGAAGTCTGGATTTAGAAGTTCTTTATAGGACCCTCATTAAAATTTGCAGGTTGCAGTCTGCATTGATCTGTAGTTCTGGGAAGATCTCTTATCGCTGAAATTGCTTCTATAACAGATATAAACTCTAGAGAAAACTTTCTGAATGTTATCCCTAAACAGTTATGAGTTATCACAAGCTTCCTAGAACAGCTTTTTTTCTCTTCATCTTCCACCCCTCCCCTTTTTTTACCTAATATACACTTATCAAATTTGTCATCAAATTTGTCTCAAGTTCTATGAATATTTTGGGGTTGGTTTTTTGTTTGGTTTTTGGGTTTTGTTTGTTTGTTTCTTTGTTTGTTTTTTACCAAGGCAGTGAAATAAAACAGTATTTATTTCCATGGAACAGAAATGCGAGTCTGATATGTCAATATCATTACAAAATGTAATCTGTTGTTTAGCCAACATAACGAAGGTAAATTTCCCTGAGATTGGTATGCAGATGTAGCAGAATTCCTGTTTGGAATGTAATTGTTAGCCTTTATTGCTATCCAGCTGTCAAATTTTCTGTTTTCTGTTTTATAAAGATGTAGCCATAGACAAAAGTATATTTCAATAACTAGTAATGAGAACAAGTCTGTTTTCTCTGTTCTTGCTAAAATTATAGTACCTGTAAGTTGAAACATTCCTTTCAATAGTTTTATTATGCCAAGAGATGAGAAAGCTGTCATCAGCAATTAATTCCTGCAAATGTCACAGCAATAAAATATATAAACTTGAAGAAAAAATATCACAGATTTTTAGCTGTTTGGCTGAAATTGGAATGGTGTGAAGGAGATGCTGAAGGGGTATAAAGCAGGTTCCCAAAGAAAACTGGCTATAAATAGAGGTTGGCCTAATTCTTACTTATTCTATAGTTGGTTTGTACTGCGTCATAAAAACACTAAAAAAATTCAATCCCTATATAATGCATTAATCTAATTAAGAATTTTCTGCTAAATGGTGATCCTGTCCAAATGCACAGAAACCAGCTGGTTCCACTGGACTTCAGTATAGGGAAAAGAAATTTTAAACTCCCTTTTTATTTTCATTTATTTGCTTGATAATGGAGCATTACATTATGTATTTATGAAAAAGCAGGTTATTTTATGTTTATGTGAAAAGATAAGAACAGTACGCAGTCAATTTAAAGTATATGATAGCTGTTTCCCAATGAATTTAAGATCAAACAATAGACTGTGTCTCATGTAAGTGAATTTCCTTGTTCAATTTTCATGTGTTGCATTAGAGAAAAGAAAAGAAGTTGCCCCAGCTGTGCTGCACTGTCTCCTATATTTACTGGTAAAATAACAGAAAATTAAATATACGTATTGAGATTAATTTCATTCCCCTTAAAATTCTGTTTTGAAATACAACTTCAGGAATTGTATTTGCTTCAACTGCAACTCACAACTTTAACTCAGATATATACGTTCAAAACTTAAAATACATCACATTGTTCCCATTCTGTCTTTAATGGAAACATAATGCACCACAATTTATTTCTATCTTTGAAAGATATCACAGACAATTATTTTTGGTTTAGATTAATGTATTTGTCTTTCTACGGCCAGTACCGTAAAAGAAGGCAAAAGATTCATTTATCCAAGCAATTAAAGGCAAACCCATTACTTCAACTAATGCTGATATGAAATAATGTATAATTTTATATTATTTGTATCAGATAAGTGTGGTGATGACAGGAGGAAAATATTTGTAGATGTTATTTGTTTCAATAATGAACTGAGTTATTGTATTGTTCTTTATATATACCAGGTCTTCTCTTTAAGGTGTGAAATTGACCATATTCAAGGGGCAGTTTTATCACACGTTCAGCACTTAATTACCGTAACAGTACTGGTTAAGTAGTTTAATAGCCATACGTGACATGATAGAGTGAGATGTATTTCACCTAGTAGAGCTATTACTTTGCTAGCTTTAAGGAGTTTCTTACCATTCCTTGAGACTCTTTTGCCCAGTTTTCTGAAGAAAGGAATCTTACACATTCACTCTCCTTTCCCAATCTCCCTGGCCCCCAATAACTTTCAAGCTATGCTAATTTTAACCAAATACAGCAGAAAGTTAGATTCCTCCAGTATTAATTTACTGCAGGTTCCTAAGGTGCGGTGGAATGAACAGAGTAGAGATTTGTAATGATAGCTCCTCTGGAAATTTCTGCAGTGGTCTATTTGGTGGAGACAAGCAGAGCAGTACATCTGGCCAAGAGCAACCTGGCACAGTCCTGGATGCTTCTTGCCCAGTCTTTCCACAGCCTCCTGCTACCCACCTCCCTCCTTGTATGATCTCAGAAATGCAACAGGAAGCTACAATTGTGACAGGTGTAAGATTGGGTACCAGAAAATGTTACGGCATGGTTCTGAGATGAAGGTAACAACAGATGCTTGCTTTTTGGGAAACAGGGACAAGACCAGGTTTCATTAAATCCTCTATTTAGATAAGTAATACAAGCCTGGCCACTGGTGATCATTCTTTTGTTTTGGGTCTTTTCTAACAATCTACTCAAAAAATATATACTCTTTATTTATTGCTCTTTATCCAAACTGATCGTTCAAAATTTAATAGTGAAAAATTAGGTCCCTAAATTATCTACTGAATGAGGATACCATGAATAGTAAGACATGGACTATCTCTTTCATAATCATGTATTCAGGCACTTTCATGACTTGAGTAATAGCATGAGAAGGGTATTTGAGATTAAAGCCCTCATTTACTTGTTTCAGACAGGGCTTCTTTGCTAAATCCTAAAATGTATTTGTAACTTTGGCAATATTTTTTTTTTTCCTTTGCAAACAACTCTGAGCTATTAACTGAAACATGGAGGATAAAATAGCCAGCCTGCTAAATATATTGTTACAAAAAATAAGTACTAGACCTCTTGAGAAGAGTCAAAGCTGTTTTGTCTGAAACAAAGGAAATCAGATGAGTAATTTATTTGTCATTGTTTCACCTTTCACTATGACTGGTTTAGGTTTTACCTGTTACCTTCTCTGAACATATTTTAATACTGATTCTCTGTTTATTGATGCTGAGATCGTGCATACACAGGCATTACAAGGATTTATGGCTTCTCTTTATAATATTTCCAACAGCTTAAAGTGTCCCCTACGTTACCTATTGGTTTTCACTCACCACTTTAAGGAATAACCCTGGGATATGCTTATTTATTTTATAAAAAAAAGATGAAAAGTGGGAATGTAGCTTGCAAACACAGGCTTTCACAACCTGATGTGAGCATATATTAGTGAGTGTTAGAATTTTCACCAGTCTTTTCTCTCTGAGAAATCTGTGAGTAATTCCACTGACTGGACTTTGAGTACTTGCAGAAAATGTTCCCAGGCTAGTCTACATGTATAGATTTGAAGAGTGAGCCCTTGTTCAGACAAATATTAACATACTGGGAATTTTTCAATTGTTGATGTCCATATTTTGGGCAAAATATTGGCAAAAAGAGTTATTTTGTTAGCTCATTTGGGACTGAAAATCTCTTCAACACTTTTTATGACACAAGTTAACACATTTGAAACCTTGTCATCTGGTTGCACTACAAACAAGTGAGAACTAGCACAACTGAGCTAATTCATTTGGATAACAGTGCATATTTTTGCTCCTGAAAATGATGCTTAACAGCCCGGTTCTAAAAGAACCAGCATAAAGGTTAGGGCACTTAACAGGATTCAGATCTCTGAGTTTCCTTCTCTATTATTCTGCTGGAGAAAGAGAGGCAGAAAAAGCCAGACACTTTACTGCAGAAGTCTTGAAATACAAGCAGATAATTGGAGACATATAGGAGGAAAACACTTACCATCTTTTCTTGTGCAGTCAGGTAAGTGCATCTCTGAATTCAAGATCTGTTAAAGGGGGAATAATATTATCATGCAAGCTGTAATACAAAGAACTATGAGGTTTCATCTGTCAGAAGAGCACAAAGAAATGCTTTGCTCTGCATTACGCTGCTTTTTCTTTTGACTGATTTTGTGCCATCACAGGTGTCCCACTTAGTCTAAGAACACTCTTTGCTATTGCATAAAATGAAGGCATTAATTTTCTTTACCTATCATAGACAGCAAAATTAACCAATGATGGCTAATCAATAGCAGAGCTGTGAGGTAGTCTCACTGTCCAGTCATGGCATAATGATTGTGGTGATATGTATATTATGTACCTTTGTCAGATCACTTTTGTCCTTGTTCTAAAGATGAATATACATGCAGTGCAACACTGGAAGATCCATTTAAATCCTTTCCCTGGGAGTCACTAGAAGAGTCTATATTTCCTGCTCCCAAACCATGAGGGACTGCTGAGAATTAAATGTATATGCCAAGACTGAGTCAGTGACATTTTTTTGTTTGTTTTGATTTTTTTTTTTTTGCCTAAGGGAGAGGAAACGTGAAATTTAGCTGTAGAAGGGTTGTTTTTGCTTACTGCTCTCCAGACCAGTTTCGCATTACCAAAGGAGTCAATTACAATTTAACTTCTTGTTGTTTCTTTCAGTGAGAACATAATGTGTTTGTTAAACTTAGTTCAGATTCTTTATTTTTGTTCCCAAAAATTCTGTGGAAATATGTTGAGGTATGCTATTCCTGCTGGGCTCATTTTATGAACTGCATATGTCTTAACAGTCAAAGTCAGGGTATTACAGATTTCATGTTTCATTTGCCCATTTTCTTCAATAGGTGATGGAATGAAAGGTTTTCTACTAAAACTGTGGCTAGTTTAGCATAAGGGACACTTCTATGTTACAAGCACTCATATTTTATGCAGTTTATTTAGTTTTAGCATTTTGTGAGGTTTCCCTATGTCTTTTGTATTCAGGCTCTTGGAGTTACTGCTGCTACAAACCGAAAAAACGGGGTATTACTCTTGCATTTAACAGATGGCTTATAAATGTCTCAGCCATATAAAAAATGATTAGCCTTAAGGGTGCTTTCTGTGAAAATTATTTGAACATATTTTACCACTCTACCACCCTTTACCACTTCTGTTGAACTTAAGAATTATATGAAGAAGTTTCTCAAGAGCTTTTCATCTTACTAACATCTTCTAAAATTGCAGATACTGTATAATTTATACAACGAATGACTATTCTTTTGTCTCATAGGGGTCCCTTTATACAGTTAGAAAAACTGTATAAAGAAAGAAGATACTAGGAGATAAGTAGTCTGGTTATACTTACTGCAGAAATCCTATCTTTATTTCTTTGTCTGATAATATGCAGAACATTTCAGAGAGAGGAAACTTTTTAAGACATCTTTTTTGTACGTTATGAGGTTTTTTTCAAGGTGAGAATTGCATTTTTACACTTCAAAAAGATATTTTTTATAACTGCGATTAAAGTACTGATTTGTGTATTTCTGTCTTATTCACATCTTTTCTACCTTTTTTTGTTATTTTAACTCATCTGCAATATTTATATTCATGTGCTCTATTTTTCCACTTCTCTTGGTTGTTTTTCTTTTGGTTTGGTTTGTGTTTTTTTTAACAAGGTCAGCTTTTATCTACCAACTTCATTTCATTGAGCAGTTCTGGCTTATATTGATAAGACTGTGTGTGATGCTTTCTGTTACTTATAGCTATGCTTCGTGAAATTTAAACAGCCTGGACAGTCATGTATATCACATGTTTGAATCACTGTTGTTTTTTCAAGTTCACATCAAAAAGTCAGTGAGTTACCTAAAATTATTAATGTAGGAGATAAAACTAAATCAAGGAATGTTCTTACAATGTTCTAATACTTCTTGCTGAATGAAAAATAACAATTCTTAATAAAAATAAAACTTAAAATTCTTAACAGAAATGGATTGCTATTTATCAACTAATTTATGAACAGCCTGACAAGAACAAGTGTATTTCAACCTAGATATTCAGGAGCAGACTGCGATTCCTATTTTCTTGGCCCCTTCCTGTCATTTATAAAGCAGAAAGAGAAACAGTGAAGACTGAGTGTTAAAGAGTAAGGAGCTGCGTGCAAGCATGCAAGGACACCTTGTGAATATCCTAGTAACTGAAAACTCAAGATGTCAGAGTAAGGCTTAAATTTATTGCCTGAAACGAGCAGAGGTGGGAAGTCCATATAATCAAATTATCTCAAATTTAGTAGATGCGATAGTCTAGAGTTTAAGAGTGACTGAGAGTTTCATTTCAGTCTCTGTACTCCTGATGAATTTCCCTAGTTGTTTATTTTAGGACAGTCTTTAAGATTTTTTTTTTTTGTTTTCACCAAAATCATTGATAATTCATCATTAAAGCTTGATAAAGAACAGAGAGCCTCTTCTTACCCAGCATTATTTTCAAAGTGCTTGACATTGCAATCTCAGCATCCTTTTGGGGGGAATTTTAATGTAACATCTACAACATATAGGTTAATTTATTGTGGTTCCAGTTTTCCGTTTTGCTGTGCTATTGAAGCTAGGGAAAATATACATATATTTAGGGAAACCAATTTGCTTTCATAGAATTAGCAGTCAGTAGAAAACTAATTTTGTCTTCTAGATAATTGCCCACTTCCGATTCACTCAATAGATTTACAATTTTTAAATAATTCATAGTCACAGAAGAAGAATTTTAATAATCATAATTTTTCAACACTTCATCTTTTTCCCGTCACCAAGAGAGAGAGCTGTTTGCTTTCAACCATTTCTGGGATTTTTACCTACTTGATTCTCTTAATCTTTCTTATTGTTCTTTGCATTTATAGACAGCTGGTTATCTTAAGGTTCATCCTTGGGTTTCAAGGCTTTGCAGGGAAAAAACAGTCCATCACTTTTATCTTGTCCTTAATATTAGTTCTCGGATTTCCACTTAATCCCCAAACCTACGTATCTTTGTGTTCCCATATTCAGAGGCACTATACATTAACTACAGTTTGAAATAAGATTTGTTTAAAGTGTATGCATGTGTGCTTCTGTGTTTTTCTATAAATCCATAGTGTGTATTATCTGCCCCCTCTTTACTCAACAGGTGTTCATTTCATTATTTCATGAAAACAGTTATCATGGGATATCGTTGTGAGCAAATACCATCATATGTGTGCTTATTATTTTCATATAATCATAGAATCGTCTAGGTTGGAAGGAACCTTTAAGATCAGTGAGTCCAACCATCAACCTAACACTGAGAAAACTAACCCTAAACCATGTCCCTAAGAAACACCTCTTCCCATCTTTTAAATACCTCCAGGGATGGAGATTCTACCACTTCCCTGGGCAGCCTGTTCCAACATTTGATAATCCTTTCCGTGAAGAAATTTTTCCTAATATCCAATCTAAACCTCCCCTGGTGCAACTTGAGGCCATTTCCTCTTGTCCTATCACTTGTTACTTGGGAGAAGAGACCAACACCCACCTCTCTACAGCCTCCTTTCAGGTAGTTGTAGAGAGCAAGAAGGTCTCCCCTCAGACTCCTTTTCTCCAGGCTAAACAACCCCAGTTCCCTCAGCTGCTCTTCATAAGGCTTGTTCTCGTAGGCCTCTCACCAGCTTTGTTGCCCTTCTCTGGACTCTCTCCAGAATGTCTTTCTCTCAATGTCTTTCCTGCATCCTGGGGCCCAAAACTGGACACACCATTGCTGAGTACAGGGGGATGATCATTTCCCTAGTCCTGCTCACTACACTGTTCCTGATACAGGCCAGGATGCTGTGGGCCTTCTTGGCCACCTGGGCATGCTGCTGGCTCATATTGTAAATTCATGGCTGAATACAGCTGAGACTCAGCAAAAGGATATAGGTACTTTTACCTTATTTGAATGGTCTTCATCTCAAACATTATTGGGACTGAAACAGAGAAAGCATCAGAATGTAGGATTTTGATTAAATTAGGAAAAGCAGTCGAAGTTCTTGAGTGTGGAGTGGTTGGTTTTTTTTTTCAAATTTTCAAATTGCTTAGCAGCTATGAAATGGCATTTTGCATTTTCAATGGATCTTCATTTTCACATTTCAAAGGCTTTTAATTCTGGTGCTGAATGAAAGGCCATATGAATATAAGTAGTGATCTAAGTATTACAAAGCAATCTTTGCACAATTGGATTCTAAACAGTTACTGAAATATATAAAAGAGCAACTAGAATACAATTCATAATGACCATTAATAATGTTTTATATTAACTTCAATTAATATTTTAGCCAAAGAAATACTAGATTCATGAAATAGTATTTGTTGATTACAAATATTCAGGCAGTCAATAAGAATTCAAAGTTGTTCATGTTTATTTGAGGTTAGTATGATGTGTATATATATGCATAAAGCAGCGTTAGGGTCAGGCATATAAGGCTGATGTCCTCTCATTATGTGGCAAGGATTAACCGCTATAACATTTTTGTTTTGATTCTTGTTTTGACAGTGTTCCAATTGCCAATAGCATGGCATTGGTGATATTCCTAAATTTTGTGTCAGAAATGTCAGAATAAATTGATGTCTTTACAATTACTGTGTGCAAATACTTATTGATAGGCAAGATACTGCTTAATGGTTTAGCAGTAGTGATTGGAGCAAACTGGAATAATCAGTTTTTGTAGAATATAACCATTTTAGGTCATTGCCGCAAGCAAAGGCTGTGGATATATGCCCCCATTTTAATTTCCTTTTCTACCTACTATTCTGCCTAAAAGTATTTGCCAGCATCAGAGCCAGTGAAGACTACCTGATTAAGTCCTTTGAACAGTTGAGCTGCATATATTGCCAGTAGTTTATTATAAGAAACATAATTCTTGCTTTTCTGAAAAAAAATCAAACAATCTCCACCCCTACATCACCACACAGAATTATTTTAAGCTGACCCAGTTTCATGTTTAGCTAACGTAACCCAGTGGGAAAACAAGGAATAAGACATTTATGCACAGGTAAAAGAAAAATGAGATTTATTCAGAAATATAGACCATGTACTCTGTGGGAGAGAATGCTTGTCTGCCACTGTGGAGCCTGGATGAATGAATGGAAGTTACTGAGAAAATGTTCTTGCAAACTTTAGTGTGAGCAATATTTGTAATGTCATAAAATGAAATCAGTAGAGTGGTTTGAATAACACCCACTCTAAACATTAGTAGTATAATAAACACAGTATTTTTAGTCAAGTTTGAGCACATTGTTCAAGAGAGTAGAAATTTGAGAATAGCAGTGTTTATATTGTTTCTTTTGAGTTTCTGTTTTACTAACTCTTTGAAATATTTTTTTCGTTTGTACTTCAAATTATATACTGTTGTATGGCTATACTTCTGATAGATTAGCAATGAGCTTTCTTGACATTCAGAATTCTAGTGTCAAGATACTAATAAATGCTACATGATACAGTTGTCATTTAATTTAATTGCAAACAGGAAAAAAGAACCTTAGAGAAAATCTCTTTAGGGTATATTGTACGTTTTACAATATGGAGATGTATTGCTCCTGTGCCTATAACATGTAGTATCTACCAGAGTTCAGGGTGTGGATAAATTTCCATCATGCAGTTGCGGTCAGGGCAAACTGACAGTTTTTCACAAAAAAGATCATTGTGCATTGCTGAGTTATGAAAGCAACCCCTGTGCTAGGCAATGCACCTGCAACAATGCTTGGCAGTCAGACAGCCTTTTAATTTTGGAGGAGGTATAAACCTTCTGTGATCTGATCCCCTCTGTAGTGAGTGACATCACACTATCCCATTCTCTGTATGGTGATTATCACAGACTGATTATCCCTTATGTATTTTATAGTATATAATAATCAGATCAGTGTCAGTGCCAAAATCGAACCAGACAGTGTTTGCTTGATTGGTTATTAGCTATAACATTTCATCTCAGTGCTTCTCACTGAAAAAAAAAAAAGTAGAAAAAAACACAAGTATACCTGATGCAGAGATTGTACATACACCAACAAGTAACTGACCTTTGTCTATCTTTGTCTGCAAGATGCAATCTGTGAACAAATTTCTTCTCTTCTTAGCACTGTAATGATGGAATGCATAGTTTAACTTGAAGCATGAAGTCTAGGGTTTTTGTGCGTGTGTCAGGAAGACTATACTTGCTCCACTATTCAATATAACAATTTTTAATAGTATTACTAGGGTCAGCATGGTAACATACAATGTGTGTCTAGTTTTGTTTTATAAAGTTAAGTCAAATTTTAACCACTACACTTCCTCTGATTGAGTTTACAGGATCTTCAGATCACTTCCACTGCAAATAACACACTAGTTCATGTCATAAATGAATTTTCTTTTTCATGTCTTATTCTAGAATACAGAATTTTGTAGTGAAATAACTTGTGTGAGGGTGGCAACAGCAGGAGACATGAGTCAAAACTTTTATGCTTTTAACTCCCTGCAGGCATATTTTTTTTTCCTTTTCTTTTCTCCTCAAATTAGGGTGAAGGTATTCTAAAAGCAGAGTGGTCTATGAGAAGGATAAATCCCAAAAACAATTTGCTGTAGATAAATTTCCCTCAAACCTTTTCTTCCTTTTATCCAAATTCAAGTTAGACCTTCAAAATAATCTGTACTCAGAGCAGCCAAATACCAAATACACAGATCAAAGATAATCCATACAAATTCTTTTTTATAACAAATCAATCAGAGTTTCCTTATCTTGACCATATTTTTTAATTCCCTAGTTATCAAGAACAAAACTTTTAGGTTTCTTAAAGTAGTCTTCAGCACTTCCTCCATGAAAGCATATGTATTTCAATATGTTCTATATATACTCATTTATGTTAACACTTTTTTTCATAAATGCTAGTTTTGTTTTAAGCATTACTTATTTGCGCTATATTTATTTAGGAAAAGTTGTACCTATTGTGTTTATCCAATTTTAAAATTATTCAGCACAGAAAAGTAGAAAATGGAGATATGCTGCAGTCATACTTCTGTCACTCTAGTTTACTCCTTGGCAGAGTAGTATTTCTTAGGAATTCTGTTCAGTTGCTGAGATACCTTCGGGTGAAGCATTGCATTCAGGCAGGGAAACGTTTTGTAAAAATAAAACAAACAAACAAACAAACGAAATCATCAACTTCTAGGATTGCCGTTCAGTAAATAAACAAAGCTAAAAGCTGGAGGAGAGCGTAAAAATCAATGAAAAAAGTCTCTGGGATGATGAAGACTCTGATTCTTCCTCATGACTGGGTCCGCTCCCTGTATGTTACATTTCGCTTTGTTTTTTCCCTGAGCTAAATGAGCATGCCAAGACCAGCTGGTGTTGCTGCATAGAAGCATTCACAGGATTTGTCAAGAAGCTAAATGTTTTAACTTGATTTCTTTTCTGCATAGCAAAGACTATTTGTCCTACAGAACATCTGCAGAGGAAGGCTGAATATGAGTGACTAGAAATGGGTGTTATGTTTACTTTATGAAATCATCATAGACTTTGTAGACTTACACATTTTGCTAGGTCAAGGCTTGTTTTCAAGTATAATCTATATAGAATAGACCAAGCAGTTAAAAGTCTTCCAGGATATTAATTCCAACTCTGTTTTTCACTTGTAAGCCACTGTCTTAATACAGCCGTTCTTATTTTATTCCCACGAAAATATGGTCTGAATGGTATCACTTCATTTTGTTCTTTTCTGAGAGATTTTATGAGTCAAAAAATTTCTTATGAAGTCCATATATGTAGAATGTGCTGAGAAAATGCTATTTTAGAGTTTCTCTAAAATAGAAAAAAATAAAATGGCTGGGGCACAAGGGTGAAAATATTTGTCTCTGAAAGACTAGAAGAAAAAGCAGATATCATGCAGCACATGGTTGATACAAAGTTAAGAATTGCTTTGTTACTGAGACAGTCATGCTCAATGTTTTCACTATATTAGCTACTATTTTCAAACATCTAGCATGGTATACTGCAGTATAAAGATTTCTCAGCACACATTACTTTTTCAGATCAAAAAATCTAGACAGGATTTATATATAAAAGAGATTACATTTTGTATGTACAGACTGTGTAACTTTCTCATCTAATCCTTTGAAAGTAAACTTGTTTTCTGTGCTCGAATTACTTATTATGTGATATCAGGCCAGCTGTTCTGTTTTAACCTTTATGTTTCCTATAAAAAGTTTTCCATACCCCTTTGCAGAAACAGCGAAAGAAGGTTTGTAATTTGTAAACCTCATCAATTGAGATCAAAGACTTTTCTTAATTTATTTATACTGCCTGTAATTTTAATGTTCTATAAACATCATGTGTTTTTCTTGAAGCCCTAGAATAATTCAAAGAATATTATTTTAAATATCTTAGCTTCTTCTCATAAAACTTTCATGAATGTAATATTCTCTCAAGGAGCTTTGTTAAAGAACTTTTGAAAGTAACTTATTTGTCATAGTATTTACACACACACAGAAAATTTTTGTGCTTGCGGAGATCAGTTACATGTGGGAACAACATATGAATCAAGTAATAAAGGCTTAGGATTTTTAGGTTTAAGTAATAAAAATTACTAAGGGTCTTACTTTATTTCTAATCAACCATTTCTTTTCCTCAATCATGATTTTGAGGACCAGGGAAATTGCTTTTTTTTGTTATTATTAATTATTTCACTCAGTGCTAGACAGTGTTTGAAACTTTTAGTATGTTTGTGTCCAAAAATTACTTTACCTTTACCCCTTTTAAGGTAGATTGACTTCCATGTTTTGTATGTATTTTGAATAGCCTATTGATGCATTGTGTTGTGTGTATCTTGGATAGTGCTTTTCAAAAAAAAATCTATTTTTAGACTTATAGAGAAATAAAATCTGTTTAAAAATATGTTACAATTTGGCTGTCGTTCTGATAAAATGGGGGAGGGGAGCCAAGTGAAATAAAAGAAGGAGATTCATTATGTAGCTTTATTATTCCACTGTTTTTGTGTTGTGCTGGAACAAAACAACAGCAATTAATAACATTTTGCCCTTTTAAGGTATGCAAAAGGCATGCATGACTTCTTACGTACTAATGAAGCTTCATGAGGTAAATATATAGCTAAATAGTCATCTCCATGTAGAAGTAATATTTTAGCATGCTTTCCGGTGGAAAAAGTCATGTAGACAACTTTAAACCACATAGATAAAGATCTGTGCCTGTGATGGCAGCCTTCTTTAAAACAAAAAAAAAAAACAACCAAAACCAAAACAACAAAAAGCGAACCATTTTATCAGTTTCATATTATTTTAATTATAGAAAAACATGAATAAGCCCCTTAGTCTCCCGGTTTGGTCACTGTTCTTTAGTCATTTTTTTGACTTGTCTTTTTTGAAACAAGAATCTCAGGATATCTTGTATCTTTAAAACAGATAAATTAAGCTGTAAATACATTTTTTCAGTGTTTTCAGTTATTTTTAAGTTTTTATTCTTTGAATCATTGTCAGCAGATTTGCAGTATTTATGTACTATGGATTAGTTTGAATTCAACACAAAGTAAAGGTTCTGTATTTCATGGCAGTTCTCTCTCGCACATTAGGATTTTTCTGTTTACAAACAAAATAGGAAGCTTTCTTTACTAAAAATCTTTGTATAGACCATTTATGTAATATTACCCTTTGTTGATATGTACCATGCTCAGGAACTGCATGGCAGTTTTATAGAAGTATACATTCAGTTTCTAGCTGCTCTTATCTAACTTTGGATGGCAATGACTGACCATGGGCCTCTCCAGAGTGCACTCATCACCTTTCTGGTGAAACATACAGTAATACTCATTACCTCAAATAGTCCTTTCATCACTCTGGAAATCCACAGGTATAACATTTAATACATATTTTTAAATCGTTTACAAACCTTCTTTGGGTATATGTGTGTCTGTGTCAATAGTACAGCTGATTAGAATTTAGGTTTAGTGAAGAGTACTACAGAAGCAGAGGTGATTTAATGCTTATGCAACAAGCAATGATCCAGTAAACAAGAATAAAAAATGCTAAATACTTTGGAAATTTTCCTTTTTTCTTCTGTGTTTTACCATACCAGAGAGAAATAGTGTATCTGCCATGTATGCAAAGGATCAATGAAGAGCTTCTCTACATTCTATTTAATTATATATATTCTGTTTAGTATCTTTATCAATTATCTGGATGAGGGGACTGAGTGCACCCTCAGTAAGTTTGCACATGACACCAAGTTGGGCGGGCGTGTCAACCTGCCTGAAGGTAGAAAGTCTCCACAGAGGGATCTGGACAGGCAGGGTCGGTGAGCCAAGCCCAATGGTATGAGGTTCAACAAGGCCAAGTGCCAGGTCCCGCACTTGGGTCACAACAACCCCACGCGGTGATACATGCTTGGGGAAGAGTGGCTGGAAAGCTGCCCATCAGAAAAGGAGTATTGGTAGACAGCCAGCTGAATATGGGCCAGCAGCGTGCCCAGGTGGCCAAGAAGGCCCACAGCATCCTGGCCTGTATCAGGAACAGTGTAGTGAGCAGGACTAGGGAAATGATCATCCCCCTGTACTCAGCAATGGTGTGTCCAGTTTTGGGCCCCAGGATGCAGGAAAGACATTGAGAGAAAGACATTCTGGAGAGAGTCCAGAGAAGGGCAACAAAGCTGGTGAGAGGCCTAAGAGAACAAGCCTTATGAAGAGCAGCTGAGGGAACTGGGGTTGTTTAGCCTGGAGAAAAGGAGTCTGAGGGGAGACCTTCTTGCTCTCTACAACTACCTGAAAGGAGGCTGTAGAGAGGTGGGTGTTGGTCTCTTCTCCCAAGTAACAAGTGATAGGACAAGAGGAAATGGCCTCAAGTTGCACCAGGGGAGGTTTAGATTGGATATTAGGAAAAATTTCTTCATGGAAAGGATTATCAAATGTTGGAACAGGCTGCCCAGGGAAGTGGTAGAATCTCCATCCCTGGAGGTATTTAAAAGATGGGAAGAGGTGTTTCTTAGGGACATGGTTTAGGGTTAGTTTTCCAGTGTTAGGTTGACGGTTGGACTCACTGATCTTAAAGGTTCCTTCCAACCTAGACGATTCTATGATCCTATGAATTTACATATTTACGATCTCTCTTTCTCTGTATACGTATGAGTGATAACCTTTTATAATCTGTATCCTTGCTGATGTGAATGCTGCTGCTGTTCTGAGTTTACACCTAGTCTGGAAAACCAATTAAAAACATCTGGTCTGTAATTTCCAATTTGTAATGGGGAGCTCCTAATGTTATTAGAAGGGATTTCCTTCTCCTCCCCTTCATGTCTGAACATTTTATTATCTGCAGCATGGGGTCTCTTCTCACTCTGATCTGTGCACACAGCTCCAATTAATGTTAATAGCAATTCCCAGGGTGAAGCAGAAGAAAATATACCACAAAAGTTTAATTTCTACAACCTCAGATCCATCTACTGAGTTGATGGACTCTAGCCATTGCCACAGTATTTAAGACAGATTTCAAATGCTGAAATATGTTGACATCTTTGATTTGAGGGTTATCTTTTTTTTATAGCAGATGCTATTAGTTTCACTTAGATTTTTTTTTTTAACTGCCTTTCTAATTCCTCAAGGCTATTTAAACTCTTTTCTCAAACGTGTCTGGCAATCTAGAGAACAGTAAATTCTCAGTACGCCCTATTCCTGTTTGTTGCTATGGGCTGGGAAGAGCAAACTCAAAGGCTGGGAGGCAGTGGGTAACAAAGTATTAAGGTGTGACACTTTATGCCTAATGTGAATTTTTCTCTGTGTGTGAGGGAGGGAGAGAATTAAGAGACAAAAGCCTTTTGAAACTATAAATGCATAAGCATTTGATAGAAAATAAATTTTGATTGAAAACCAGCCACTGGCTTTGTTACTAAGTCGTTTAGAAATGATGCCTCTGACAAGATGGAAACCTGAAACGCTTTCTTAAATTTTCTAATATTATGCCTCTTTAATTTCTACCTTTTATGTAAGAGACTCAAAAATCCAGTAAACTCCACAAACACTCATGCTGAATTTTGCCTATCCTCGAACAGAAGCAGTGCTGAGTAAACAGACAGAAAAATTTGATGCAAATCCACAGGTTGCTAGACTAAAAATAAAGAAGTTAAAATAATGGAAGAAAGAAGGAAGAGGATTAATTACTGGGGGTTGTTTGTCCAGTTTTTGTGCTACTAATCCTATCATCCTTTCTCCAAAATGGATTGTCTATACAATGAGTCTTTGCAATGCTGACATACAACATGGCCTAAACATATAAATAAGAGATAATTTTATGCTAATTTCATACTAATAGACTTATTCCTGATGCAGTTCCTGCATCAACAACATAGAAACCAGGAGAAAGAAAATTGCAGCCATTTGGTAAAACATTGTAGTGAAAACAGAAAATCGTTTATTCTCTCTTGCATTCTTTTAGTCTTTGACTGGCTAGGTTTCTATTTTGTTTAAGGGAAAGACAGAAATATGGTTAATTGGCAATATTAATGAGCAATTAAAAAAAATATTGCTCAGGAGAGTTACAGGCATTTATATGTTTTGAAGATTTTGATTCCTTCATGTTGTTTACTTTTTTTTCATCCCTAGAAAGGTAAGCTCTGTGTATTTACCTAGAATAATATGTAATGTACCATCTTTCTTTACCAAATTAGACAAATAGCAATTGTTGCAAAATTTGTAATTCTACTGAGGTAGAAACTTATCGCATTATTAAAACTTTTGGGTCTTTCATCAATATTGCTAGTAGGCATATGACCAGTGGGACCTTAAGTATCTGAGCTTCCACACTGATTATTTTGTTGCTTGAAGGTAACAATGTTAGTCCACAAATAAGTAAACTCAGCTAATGGCATGAACTAAATAACAATGACTTTGGATAAAATGGCAAAGGGCACAAAGTTCTGTTGTTTGTTCACTAAAGATTAGTATAATGACTAGTTTTACATATAACATCTATCTTTCTGAGTTACATCAAGACTTGCAACATTATTAAAAAAACAAAGTATATTAGTTTTACTGTTTAGTTTTAGCAGGGAAAATTATTTATCTCTTAATCTTTCTTCAAACACTGAAATGTTGAAATCATCCATTTGTAAGCCTATTTTATTTCATTACTGTGTTTGTTTATAGGCTTTTCCATGTTATTAGTTTTAGAGAATATCATCAAACAGTAATGAACTTCTGACTGAAAGACTAACTTTGGACTATTGCTACAATACTCACCATATTCTCCAGTAGAAATTCTTAATTTACTTCCCTTTACTTTATATGGATAATAATTTTTTTTTTTCCCCTTGAAAATAGAGCTATCCAAATAAACATGAGCTGGAATTCAGCTGGTTTTTAGCTTGTAACTTGGGAGACATCAGTGAAATGATGCGAGACAACTTTCTTAGCATTCTTCAATTGCTAAAGATGGTCTGATATTTTGGGCACTTCATGCTTCATTTCCTGTAGAAAAAAAAGAATATAATTTCTGAAATATATCTGAAGGTTTTCCTTGCAGTATAGTATATGTCATATTTGTACTTGGACTTGTTAGAGATTCTCAGTTAATTATTTTTCTATATTGTATGTCTTTTTTATATCATACTGTGTTTATGAGAACATAAGAACACCAATCTGGAAATAAATCTTTATGTGAACCTATATGGATCTGATCCATTGTCTGTTGAAGTTAATGAGAGTAGACATAATCCATAAACAGTACTTTTGAAAGACAAGAAAAACTACCTTTAACCAGTAAGTGAAATAATGTCAATGTGTTTGTAATACAGTCAGTATTACAGCATAGTAAGAGTTCTTTATGTGAGCTTCTGTGGGTTCTGTGGTAAAAGAGCAAGACTTTTATTGTTAAAATGTATGATCATTGCATTCCTAAAATGCATAAGTACATGATGAATTACAGGGATACAGAAATATTGAATGTTATAGCATTAGTAACCTTCTTTGGCACTGTCTTTGTTGTCACTGTTTCCAAAGTACAAGAAAATATGCAATAGGCAATAATAATTTCTGTTTAGAAATCCAACTAAAATGCATGATTATTATTTTTATAGCAACCAATATCTGCACATCAAACTGTTTTTTGGGGGCTTATTTATGCATTTTTGAGCTTTAATTCTAAATAGTCCTATATTATCTGTATGCAAAACATCTGAATTAATTGCAATGAACAAATGTTCTAGAACAATTTGATTCATACAGAGAAATATTCTTGGAAAAGAGAAATTCACACCCATTTCTTTAGTGTGATATGTGCTCATCAGTGGTCAGGACAGGGCTAATTTGACTGTGGGGCTTGTTAAGTGTGTGGCAAGTATACATGGTGGTTGAATATATGTAATACTGTATCATTTTTAACGATCTCAAAAGAACCATTATAAGATTGCATTTTTTTTGAATTTGCAAAAGGCACTGGGGCCTTTGTATAATAAGACTTTCAAATTGTTCATGAGAATTATTTGATCACCCAAACTGTGTTAAGAAATCTGCTGAGGCTGTTAAAATGTATTTCCTTTTTACTGTTGTAATTGCTGAAGGATAAACAATTAGTTTCATTCCACTAGACCTGATCCTGATACAAAAAGTAAATTTAAAGTAAGTTGATGTACTGTTTACCCAAATAACAGTTAAATAAATTTTAGAAAATTTACAATAGTGTATAAAACAACTGTTGTTGAGAAATGCTTTGGATGTTAGATAAGAAATTAGACGACTTCAAAGCTAGAGCCCTTTATGCTCTATTTATAGTAGACTTCCACTATTCTTTGCCTATTTAAAAGGATAGAATGCCTATTTAAATGGATAAATGCCTATTTAAAAGGATAGAACCCTAGAAGGAAGCACTTTTTAAGAATTTGTGACTGAACATTTATCTTCCAAAATGTATTGTCACCAACAATGCCTAGAGACCACTGAATTTGCCCCTACTTGACAAAAATCTTTATTTTATATAACAATGTGCCATTCAAAGATCTGATAACATCTTTTGTATTGTTAACGTTTTGGGAAAATCTTTTGCAGAATATTGTGCTTTGCTTGATCTTTGAACAATTTGTGGGCCAGATACATATTGTTAACACAAAGAGTTTCCAAAGTATTTTCAAAATAGCCAAGACTGGTAAAAAGTGAGGTTAAAGTTTGGACACTCATGTTGTTCGGGTTTTTTGTGCTTTTTTTTTCTTTTTTTTTTTTTACCTCTTTTTTACCCTAGTTTAAGTGAAGTTACGAGATACTGGGCCATGCGTAATATATGCAAAATCAATAATATTTCTTCTTCTTACTATAAGGGTGTGAAGTATATTAGAAGCCACAGCTTTTTCCCCAAAGCTACATTTCCATAACATTTTTGATAGTCTGTAATAATGTCCTACCAAGGTAGCAAGCTGTTCTTGCATAGTTTTATATTCCTATAAACACAATAATATATCCATCTCACTTTTCTGATTTATGCAGAAATACATATAAGCATTTGTTGCGGGAAACACCATATAAACCAAGGAGGAAAAATAAAATCTGGTTTTGCAAAATTCAGATATATGTAGGTGACTTTCAGTACAAAGCTGTGTTCTTTAACACTTACTTTATAAAAATTTATAGTAATTTTGAATACGTGGAATGTTTTTCTGGTTTTGTCACCTATTAACATAATTCTGTGTTTGCAGGCTGAAACAAAAAGAGCCCATAAGGGACTTTCAGAAGAAAATATGTTTCCCCTACCAAATAATTTAACTCTTTTCTAACTATAGGTTTTAAAAGTATAATTTTTCTGGGAATAAAACAGTTCCCAGAATTTCTGTGTGTCTTGAACTGAAAGAGCCACAAAGTATGTTTTGTTCTCATCTAAAATACCTTTCATGGTTGTCCTCAGTTTGATGAACAAAACTCACTGTTCCAAAGC
>VWZL01000534.1:0-87447 GCA_013396915.1 Stercorarius parasiticus | reverse complement strand
TTTTTTTAATATTCAGGACTAAATTCCGGAAGATAGCTCCAACTTTGAAATTAACATATTTTTTTCTAATAATTTCATCCATTTATTGGTCAGTATCATGCAATTTAAATCTCGTTGTGTTTTTTTTTTTTAATCTACCCTGATATTATTTAACTGATCGTGTTAAAGTAGGTTTTGTAACTTGAATGCTACAATAAATTACTTTATAAGCTTTTATAACAATCTCTGTGTACATGGATGGAAATATAGTAGAAAAGAAAGGCACACATTATGCAACTACCAACATCTAACATTAGGTTTACAAAATGAATAAATTTTGTCTTCCTTTATACCCTTTCCTGCTGTTATTCATCCTATGCCTTACTTATGTTTTCCCCAAGAAAGCCTATTGTTATTTTACATGTTGAAACTAGCTTTTGTCCAGAAACAGTAACCCCTTGTTTGAAGAATTGCCAGTTAACCTTGACACTGCAGGAGTGTTTTATCATGCTATCAAATGTTGCTATTTATTTAAAAATACACTGAGTTAAAAAAAGGATCTTTTGAAGACCAATGTGGAGGCAGTGTATGGAAAACAGATTTGGAAGGCAGCAGCAAAGGGATTTTAAAGTTGATAGGTGATACAGATGCTGTTTTGCATTTTGGCAAACCCTGTTTCCTTCCCTTATTCTGATCAGGAAGCACTTTATTTACTGTCCTGTTTCTTACTTTATCATTGGATTACCTCTCTCGTCCCTCTTTTTATGTTCAAAAGCCTGTTTTGCTGAAAAAAATCACAACCACTTCTACTTGAAACTTATTTCACTTATTCTCAGGAAACTATCTTTATATACCTCTTGCTTCCCAGTCACCATAAATGACTTATGATTCCAACAGTTAGCACTGAACCCTGCAGAAAAATTTCCAAGTAAAAGCAAATAATCATAGAAAATTACACAGTACTAGACACTTTATTAACCACTGATATTTGATAGCACTAACTACAAATACCAAGTATCTCTTCCAAATTGCAATCTCATGTGCAGCTTTATTAACTTTGTCCTGTTCTCTGTCCCTAAATGTCAGTTGCTAGAAGCTAAAATTGTATTGCAAGAAGGGTTAAACGGTATGTAAAAAATAAGCCTCCATGTCTTCTTTCTTTTATACAACCCTTTAGCAGAAGTGGGATGCTGTGGATCTGACCTAGCTTATACGTTCTTATGTTCTACATTCACAGTGACTGGGAGAACTGAGGTATATTTTGATACTGAATCATGTTATTTGTATCCCTTGTGTTAGCCACTTAGCAATATACTGAGCTTCAATGTAGGAAACTTGGTCAAGGTCCACATGGCCAATATAATAAACATTGATGACCAATTTATTGTAACTATTAAAATCATAGTGTTTGACAGAATTACTGAACCACAGAATCACAGAAACAGAGGTTGGAAGGGACCTTTGGATGTCATCTTGTACAACCTCCCTGCTAAAGCAGGGTCACCTACAGGAAGTTGGCTAGGACCATGTGCAAATAGCTTCTGAGTATCTCCAAGGAGGGAGACTCCACAACCCTTCCAGGCAGCCTGTGCAAGTGCTTAGTCACCTTCAAAGTGAAAAAGTGTCTTCTGATGTTCAGCTGGAAGTTCCTGTGTTTCAGTTTGTGCCCATTGCCTCTTGTCCTATCACTGGCTACCACTGAAAAGGGCCTGGGTGTATTCTCTTTACACTCTCCCTTCAGATGTTTGCACACATTGAAGAGATCACTCTGAGCCTTCCCTTCTCCAGGCTGAACAGTCCCTGTTCTCTCAGCCTTTAACCACAGGAGAGTTTCTCCAGCCCCTAAATCATCTTTGTAGTCCTTTGTTGGACTCACTCCAGTAGCTCCGTCTCTCTCTGGTACTGGGGAGCCCAAAAGTGGACACAATACTCCAGGTGTGGCTTCTCACCAGTGCTGAGTAGGGGGGAAGGATGACCTCCCTTGACGTGCTGGCAATGGTCCACCTAATGCAGCCTAAGAAACTGTTGGCCTTCTTTGTGGCGTGGACACATTGCTGGTTACATGTGCAATTTGGACACCACCCACACCCCCCACCATAGCCTGCTCTGCAAAAACGTTTCCAAGATGGATCCCATATGTCTGACACTATTCCTCCTCAGGTCCAGGACTTTGCACTTTTGTTGAACTGTATGAGGTTTCCATCAGCACATTTCTCCACCCCACTGTGGTCCCTCTGGATGTCTGTACAGCCCTCTGGCATATCAACCACTCCTCCCAGTCTTGTATCATCAGCAAACATTTTTAAGGCTACACTGCACCTCATCATCCAGATCATTAATAAAGGTATTGAATATGATCGGACCCAATATTTACCCCTGAGGTGCACTGCTAGTTACTGCCCTGTATTTTGTTGTTGTCTGAGCCTGATCATTCAGCTAGTTTTCAACCCATCTCACTGTTTGCTCATCCAGCCCATACTGTGTCATCTTCTCCATGACGATGTTATAGGAGGAGGACTCAGAAGCCTTACTAAAGTCAACGTAGACAATATCTACTTCTCTTCCCTCATTTACCAAGTTTGTCATTTCATTGTAGAAGGTTATCAGGTTTGTGGAGGATGTCTTTCCCTTAGTCAATTCATGCTTACTACTCCTGGTCACCTTTTTGTTGTTCTAGTGCGTGGAAATAGTTTCCAGGATTGGTTGTTCCATCACCTTCCTAGGAATGGAGGTGAGGCCTAAAGGGCCTGTAGTACCTTGCATCCTCCTTCCTGCCCTACCCCTAATTTGAAATTAGGCATATTTGCTTTTCTTCAGTTCTCAGGCACCTCTCCTAGTTGCCATAATTGTTCAAAAATTAGAGTGGCCTTGCAGTGATGTCAGCCAGCTCATGGTTGCATCCCTCAGGGCCCACGGATTTACGAATGTCCAGTTTGCTTAAGTATTCCCTAAAATGACTCTTTTCCACCAAGTGTAAGTCAGCCTTGCTGCAGGCTTTTCACCTGGTCTCTGGGGTCTGGTAAAGACTGGTGTTCAGTATCTCAGCCTTTTTTTAATCTGATGTTTTGTTCAGATTATATGCTGCAATAAAATTAATTGAAGTTTCTCATCTGTGATGACTACAATCTGTTGTAATTCAATATACATATTATACAAATTAAATTTAAAATGGTTTTGGATTGACAAAGAAGAAAGAAGTGTGAAGAGCATTTTTTTTTTTTTTTAAAGAGAGGGGGAAAATGGTCTCTGCTACCCTTACATTCAAGCTTTCTTCCCAGTTTCAGAGGATTTTATTGACATAAGTCTTAGCAAAATTGAACCCCTTCTTTTCTGTTTCTGGTACTGCTAGTGTAAGCAATTTACACCTTTATAGCCTGAAAGTCATAAGGTATTTCTCGCAGTTTCAGTCTCAGCTTCAGATGGCAATCCTGGTTTTGTGAATAACAGTTTAAACTGATGAGCTCTGTAATTCGGGAGTCTTTCGTTCCAAGATAAATAACCTCCAGTTAAAGCAAAAGGCATGTGACCTTTAAGCCTTAAAATAACATGGAATATTTAATATTTCATGGTCTTTAAGATTTAAATTTATTAACATGTTAAAATAATAATAAAAAATTTCCACAAAAGGGGTATGGAAATAACATAGTAGATGTGCTATAAAATGTGTTAGTTAAGCAATTTAATCAGATAGCTATGCCAGGCTTCACTGACATTTTTCAACTTCACTGCATTTTTCAACTACTTAAACTAAAGCACAAACTACAATTAATTCACAGCTTTCATTAATCAAAATGCAATTTAAGTTAGATAAGAAAATTGACAGAATTAATTCAATTGCAGAACATAAAAATGCATGAAGAATAAGTATACTGGATCACAGTAAGTCCATTTTTATCATACACGGTTAAAGCTATTCAATCCTATGCTGAATGAAAAAATGGACACCAATATGAAAATTTGTGTTTCTAATGCAAATACTTATCATTTTTTTCAATTAAACTTTGTTCGTTAAATACCACATTGCGTATTAGTGCACTTAAATAGTGCTATTTCAATAGCAGATTTTTGAATTGCTTTCCGAAATAAGAATTTCTCCAAAAAATTGAGTCAGCAATAGGAAATAAGCAGCACAATATTTTGAAATAAAGCTGCATTTCTAGATATATCTGAAAATGTACGTCTGTGTGCTTACGTGCTGTATTGAAAAATGTCTTTAAGTTCCTTAGGCACTTAAGACTTTGAAAAATGAATTCAGTTTCTAGTTCACAGTTTATTAATTCAAGCTATTGTCTCCTGTCTTCTGAGAATCTCAAAACTAGTGTTTTAGACATGCAGGAGTTTTTTAAGCACCTGTGCCTAAATGCAAGTAGACCTGTGCTAAACTTGATACTCCAGCTACAGAAGTAACCATACTTCTTAACTACTTCTTAACCATACTTTGTCTCAAAATTACTGCCTGTCTCAGATGGAATATAAGCAAAATAAACTTTACTATGTTTAAGTAATTTATATACTTTTTGATGTAAACACAACCTTCTCTGAGTAGGATTTTATTTTCTTCTTTTTTCTTATTTTCTAGTTTTTTGGCAAACAATTGATAGAATGAATTTAATTGCAGAATGCACGAAGGATAAGTATACTAGATCACATTAAGCCCATTTTTATCATCCAGGGTTAAAGTGATGCTATCCTATTCTGAGGGCAAAAAAACGGACATCAATGAGAAACTGTGTTTTTAATGCAAACCCTTATCAGTTATCAATGGTATCAGATTAGTTATACAAAATCTAAATCTAGTTTAGTAATAATGAGCATTTGATGCTTGATGTCACTGTTGTAAGAATCTGAGGAATGTCAAAGGCCCAAGTGAACTGTATGAAAGGTCCATGTTTAACCAAATTATGACATTTGCTGTGTCCTTCTCTCCAGGAAAAGCTGATGATAACTATTGCTGTGCTGACTAGCAGCTAAATGTTAAGAACAAATCCTTGGTTTCTTTTCTTTCGATAAAACTGAATTACGAAAAATATTTCAAAGCTCAATAGTTTTATCTTTAATAAAATTTTCATTAAGTTCAGTTGAGTTCTTAGAGCTCTTTTCTATTTTTTGTGGATTGATTACTTAGAACATTTAATTAACTCATATTTGGTGCAGCAAAATGCACCCTGCATTAGTGCAGCATTATGTACAGATGGATTCATCAAGAGAAGCCTATACAGCGTCTGTCCAATGCTGCACCAATGCAGGGTTCCCAGCATTTAAAGGGACATAAAACTTACTCACTATCTATATTCCTCTTTTTATTCTGTCTTGTTAAGGCCCAATAACAAATGGCTAATAAAATAGATGCTTTTCTTGCTGAGATCCAGAGAGAACCCTGCACCACTTTTCTCTCTCTCGCTCACCTAACGCTGCCCCCCAAGGTGCAGAACAGATATCAAAAGTGATAACATCATATAATGCACTGTAATTTCATACAATTATAAGCTGAATTAAACAAATATAATATAATAAATTTATTTTTAACAAATTACTTTGAAGTGATGAATAAATTCTTATCAGAGCATAAACATTTCTATTGTGTAGTTCTCGTTACTTGCTATTTTGTTTAAAGGCAATGTAAAATAAGTCATTTTAGGTCAAATTACATGTATACTTTTGAAAGTTATACAAGCTTTACAGTTTCCATATCTTTGAATTTACATTTTGCTTTTCTTGTGAATTCCCACAAGATTTGTTTCATTGACCTTGGAACTATAAAAGATACGTAAGATGCAATATTACTGCCCAAAGTTTGACGTCTATAAAAAGGATATTATTGAAATCTAAGCTATATGCCTACTAAAAATTAGACTTCCCATAAATAGAATAAATTAATTTCTCAAGCTTAGTATATATTTTGCATTAAAAATTAATATCAGTAGGCTGAAACAGTAATAGTAGTGTCCAAAGTGGGAGTGGACTCTTAACATAAGATTACTGGTAAAACTTCAGATAGCCCCACGGATCAACTTTTCTCTTTCATCTTTGAATAATATGCAAAGAAATGCCTAAATATTTCTAATATTTTTTCCTTACCAATTTCAGGAGGGTTTTTTTTCTGCCTAATATAAAATATTCTCTTTGCACTAGTAGGTGTATCAATCACAAAAAGCATGCACAATTGTAATGAACATGAACTGCTTTGAATTTGGGATATCTTGGGACCTTCTACTTTATCCATTCCAGTCAATAGTAGACTACCAATCAGTTCTTTATTTCAGAATAAGGGACATGGAATAATACTCGCAGTTTGTATGACTGAATGTTAAACTTTCATATAGTGCATCAGAGTGAGGCCTGAATCTGGAAGGGTTTTATTGGTTTGTGAGCAGAGTCCCAAACCCCAGCAGACAAAAAAAATGCAGTGCAACCAGTATGTAAAGCCAGTAAATAAAAGTGAATAGAGAGAAGTGATCTTTCACAGGATTCACTCAGAAGTTTCCTTTGTTTTCATTCTAGGGCTGATAGTGACTTCTTTTGTGAATTGAAACCCTTTACTTCATTTTTGCCAGTGGTAAAATGACTGTGATGATAATGGAATATCCGCCTATATTAGTTATTTAAGCATTCATTATTCACACTGAAATAAACACATTAAAGGATACAACATTATGTAAAACCTGTGCTAAATATTTTGTTATTTATTTTATTTTACTGCTTGCTTATGCTTTTAATTTTATTATTTTTCTCCTCATTGCCAGTTCAGCCATCATTCTTTCTAATCTCACATGTCCTTGGATGGAACATATATTTGCTTCTGTGGTTGTCCTAGAAACTTGACAAGCCAAATTAGCATGCTTTGACTCATGAGCAAAATATATAAAACACTTCCTGATGGCCATATTTTCTTTGTGCTGCTCATCTTAAAGCAACCTAGTTCCCAATGCACTAGTTGAAGTGCTTGAAGGTCGGATAACTTTGTTTCTGTACTGTGTACAAAGGTATCAGAGAAGTTCAAGGTATTGGACCAAGGAGAATGGCTTGATTCTTCAGTAATATTTTCACTTCTGGGTGAATTTATGAGCAGTAAGGCAAAATCGTAACCCTGTAGACATAATAAGCAATCCGTAAGTGCAAATATGATGTGAGGCTTGAGTGCATACTTCAGGTAGAAGGCTGTGAAGAAAGAAAAAAAAAGATGACTAAAACTGAACCTATTTTAGTACTCTTCATGGGGCAAGCCTGCAGTTGCCAAAGTATTTGACCAAGCTCATTTGTGTATTAGATGGCTAAAGCTGATGGCGGCTTGCCAGACCTGTCATATTGGATCAGACCAAAAGAATAATAGGTGAAAATCTGCAAAGGATTTTTTCATTTAAATTGTTTTTTTTTTTTTTTTTTTTACATTTCAAGCGTGTACGTGCCAAGAACTAATGTTTTTGTATGTTCCAGTTTGGCCTAGAGTAACTGCTCTCTTAAGCACATAGGGCAGGGCTATTCCACAACATAAATGATAATGCCCCTTGTAAAGGAAATTCAAAGAATAATTGTCCTTGAGATATATTATATTTCTTTGTGCTTCTTTGGGAATGGAATTCCTAGATACATCCCTAGAAATTTTGCACATTGCATATAATTAATAAATTTATTTTTTTTTCAACTTTTACTTTGAGTATAGCTATCTTTACATAAATCTATATTGCCCTTCTGTGTTTTCCAGAGCCAGGAGCTGTCAATAATTTTCCAGCAGAGGGATGAGAAGCAAGATGGGAACATGAAATTTATTTTTGCTAGTGACCTGAACCACAACTTGCATGAGCCCAGATTCCCAAAGCTGAAAAAGAAATGAGTCTAACTCATTGTACAAACCTTCTCAAGTGCCACACTGAGTACAAGAATTATTTTGTTTTGTGTATTTGACCAGATAATATTAAAGCATCTGCTTAAATTACAGAAGGCCAAGCGATTAAAAATGAAGGCTTTGAAATGCTATCCTTAGCTTATACCAAAGCTTCTGAGAGAATATATTTGGTGTCCCAAAAGTCTATACAAGCAGAGATATATGCTGGTGTTTGAGTTAAAAAGACGAGGCATCATAACAATCTCTTTGTTATGTTTAATAATATATATTTATTTTCTTGTGTCTTCTGGAATTCTTCAACCACAAGATTTACAGTCAGCAAGCATTTGTTGCTAAAAAGAACAAAAGACAGGGTGAAGGCCTGAAAGTGTGAGTTAGAGCATGTTGATTTTGAATTAGGCTTCACAAGTGAGAATTTTAGATGGGATTTTCTTTAATGCAACTATTGATTTAACATACCCCCTATTCTGGCACAAACACATTTTGGTCATATCATTTCAAGAATGGCACTTAGCCAATGTATTTAACAGTTTCAAATATAATTAGTTGTTACTACATGTAAACCTGACCTAGAGATAGGTGCTGTATGTCTAAAGAAAGTTTTGTGTATCTAAAGAGAATATTTAATTAGAGTTTTGTTGTTTTTTTTAAATCGATTTTAGATATACATTTTTAAAAGTTACAGCTCACCTGATTTTTTTTCTTCTTTAATTAAACAAAGCCTATTAGATATACGATCTTGCTTGCCCTACACAGTTACTGAAATAAGACTCATTATTTATGTCAGAATGAGTACAAACAAGCATATGGAAATAGCAGTCCTCAAATATTATGTCATTTTTCCCCCTCAAGGATTGGAGATCATGTCATATTTTCTGTTACTCTATGAAATAAGAGTTTATAAAGAAAACATTGGTCACAACCCCAAATTATTTCTTTTTTGTCCTTTACTTTTCCTTTTCCTTTTATTTTTGGGAAAACAATGTTGCTATCTTACTAAATTTCTTTTTTAAAATCCTGAAATTAATCATTCAGTAATAATAGAAAAACACTTCAAGATGATTAGTGAATCGAGCAATACTTTAGCAGTGCCATCTAGTGTACACAACTACAAAACAAGATATTAGAAGATTTTTTTCTACCCTGCCTTTCTACTAAATTCACAAGGCATTACAGCAAGTGAAGTTCTAAATGCTTGTCTTTGATATCAATGTCTCTTCAGCAAATATTTCTTCCTCAGCTAAACATTTTATCAAGAGGTTTCAAAACAGTCTTGTGGGAACTTATCAGAAAAGGGTTTGGGAGGCTTATGTTTCATTTGAAATTTCAGTAATAACATTATTGTATTCGAAAGAGAACAGTGGAGATAAATAGCTTTATCATTCACATCTGCGGGTATGTTAGTAATCCAAGTCATCCAATCACTCACACTTTATAAGGAGGATAAAGAAAGTTACTAAAAATATGAGAATGGCAATCTAACTTCATAAAACTGACTGACTTGAAAAGCAGACAAGATAATATATTTCATGTCAAAACAGTAGAACTGTAGGATACTTAAGTGGGGTATCATAGGGATTTTTCACATTTGAGTGACCTTACTTTGAAGTTTATACTCACTGATTTTCAGCAAAGCTAGGCTACTCCTTTCCTTTCTCTCTTGGGAGAAACATGAGGAGTTTCTTTCGGATTACTGATCTTCTCAACACTCGAAACAAAAAAAATAACTCAGCAGGATCATAAGGAACAAAGAGTAATTGATTTCATAATTCTTGTACTCCACATTATTAGGTTGGCCACTGACATTGTGACTCTTGAAGGAGCTATCTTGTCAAATTGCTCAAACCATTGCTCTTATTTCAGTCTTTCTCTGAGAGGAAAAAGCATGGAAGAGATAATTGAAGTTGCCACTGTATTTTTGTTGAAATATTAATCCCCAACTTGTCAAATTGTCAACTTTTCTGTAAAAAACAACAAAAACTGATTTGGGTGCAGGAGGAATAGAAAGTAAAAAGTGCACTGTTCATTGTCAGAATCCCTGTGCTTTGTGTTATGCAAAAGTTTCTATATGAGCAAAGATATGGAGAGAATTTTGCCATATTCTTTGTTGCTAACCTATGTCAATATATATAAAAGTCCATCCCAACAGATAAGATAGAAACAATTAATTTGTTGATTTATTTTATCTCTCATTGGAACTGAATATATATACATATATGCACAGTTACATACATATATTTATATATGTGTACATACGTAAGTTTATATGTAAATGTGTATGTATATATCTGTATATGTTAGTATATGTATGTATATGTGGGAGTGAGAAGTTGCTGTGAGGGGAGTCGTTAAGACCAGTTTCAGGCCAGTTTCAATCCTTATCACTACATACATAAAACAATCATCTTTAAAGATTTTATTCTGAAGTAACTGTGCGTCTATAATGCCACAGATCCAATGCAACTAATCTCGCATCTGAGAGCCCTTCAACAAAGAGAGCAGGAACAGAATTTTTCTCCCTGTTTTTCCTAGCTCTTTGTGGATGTTTTATGCTCCTCCACATCTTTCCCAAACAAAACAGTATGATTTTCCTCTACTTCAGGTGGTTTGAACGTACAACTAAGGAGAACGTCTTACTGGGTATTCTGAGAAGCGATACCCTTAAAGTTATGACTTGATGTCCATCATAAAATATGTTAAGGATCTGTGGCAAGGGGATGGCAAAACTGGATTTGGTTGCTTCAGTGTGACAACAACCTGGGCGTTTTGACCACAGTCTCATTCCATACATCTGTTGAAGATGGTTGCACTGAATATTTATTTTCTTTAATGATTTTGTATAGTTCAGTAACATGGTTAGTAAGTTATTTACCTCAGGTGGTTAACTTGGAAAACCTTGGTCTCAGTCCCCATACAAGCAAACACTAGATCCTTTGTTTAAATTGCTGTCATCAGTTCATAGCAGCGAGCCTCAAAGCTACCTGGCGAGTAAATACTTTCATAGAAAGTAGACATTCTAGGTGTAGTTGCAATAGTCAAGGAGGATAACTGAATCTAAGTGTGCCACGTACAAAATTGGTGCATATCAAATAGCAACCTAAAATGGAAATGCCCCTAGACTACTTCTTACCAAATCTACTTTTAATAAACTTGTTTAGCCTACTTGATTTGAATTTGCAAACACAGCTTCAAAGAAGCTGAAAATGCATGTTTGGAGGTGTGTTAATTGACCTTTTACTGAGAAAGAAAATGTTAGCCTTTTCCACCTAATATACACTATTACTTACTTCTAAAGAATTGCATAAATAATAATTGTTTACCAAAAGCCTATGTACATTTAGAAGTCTCTACTAATCAAAGTGGTTACTTAATTGGAATTTTTATTTTCTTTAGAGAGTGGCAGTTAAAGCAAATTCCATTGTGCATGTAAAATGGAATTCAAGCTCATTTGGTTAAATGCCGAAACCCAATAAAATTACACAATGCTAGCTTAACGAGCCTTTTAAAATTTCTGAAAAAAAAATAGCTAAGCAACTGAGCTTAGTAGTAAATTAGGTAATACTACATAAGACGTTTTGTAATATTATTTATGTACTTCTATTAAAAGTTTTCTTACTTACTTAGTAGGGTATTTTGTTGTACTACTGGTAGCAGAAGGAATTTTTAGAAGTAATTCGTTCTAGTTTTGCTCTGCTATGCAACCTTAATTTTAACTGCAGTTCATGGAGATGTTTAGCTAGAGACAAATTCCTGATGAAGAATATTTAATGTCTGAAAAGTTCTGGAAGGAAAAGTGACAGTGAATCTAATATTGCATAGTGTCTTCACAAAAATAATCAGATGGTAATAGGAATAGTCTTTAAAAATTATTTTGTAAGTACCTGACTTTGACGATCCATATAATCTTTTCCTGTAACGGTCAAGTATTGTCTTACCTTATTTTGATTTCTCTAACAATTACAGTGAATAGAATTATGAGACTAGATTTACCAAAAGGTTTTACATGTGCCAGGCTTCAAAATCTTGAAGTGTAACAAGTGCTTTACAGTTACTATTGTTTTACTTCAAGTTTTAGAGAGAATCAGCTTCCCTCCCCTCCCCTCTGCTATTTTGTAGAGATAGGGAGTACATGTGTCCTTCAAACTTAAAAGAGAGTTGTCTGTCATGGTGGCATACTGTTTGCAATGCAGGTTCATAAATATCTTGATGATTCAGTGTCTACAAAATGAGGACTGATATAAGGTAACTGGAGTAGCTATAAAACTTCTTAAATTCCTTTCTTTCTCTCTCACCTGGAGGTGTGATTGCAATGTAAAACAGATAAAAGTTTTTGAAGCTTTAGCAGTGATGAATTCTTACTTGTCACTATCATTATCTTTTGACACCTTTTCTGACACTTGGGATGTTTGCCCGATAATATGAAAATGGACTGACGAGGAAAAAAAGCCATGTGCAGCCTTCACAGCTGGTGCAATTTGCCATTATGCCTTGTCATCACCTGTCTACACTTAATTTATAAGCATCTGTTTAATTCTTGTATTTACACAAGATACAAAATAAAATCCCTGTTTGATTTTTTCCATTTGTGACGTGATGCTTCCTCCCTCACTTCAAAAATTATTACTGTGAATATGAAAAATACATTGAAACTTAGAGCTCTGTTTATTCAAGAAATAAAACACATGGTTTCATGGTTTAAATATGTAGACAGATCAGCCATGTTAACATGGTCTACTGTTGTGGAAGGTAAAAAAATAAAAATGCTTGTTACCTGAATAACTATTCGGATGTTATTATAACATTTTACAAGCTAACTTATTTTTCTTCAGAAGCAAGGAACAGGATGCATGCATATTTGGGGTTCTGGCTATTGAGGAGTATGAAATCTGACACCATGGATTTATATTTAAGCTAATGGTTAAAAACTACTGAGGCGCTATTTATGGATATATCTGCTGTGTAGGTGTGTGTATACAAGCAGAGAATACTAATAACATAACGTTTACCAAGGGAAATGGTCAGTAACCACTACCTGCCCTTGGTGATTATACAGACACTTGTGATAGGCTCCATTTCTTTCTTATCAGTATTTTAAAGCTTTAGTGCATGGATGCCTGTTCCATCCCATCTAGATTTCATCAGCACAAGTTCAATCTTGATAGCTCTGTCATTAGTTTAAATTTATCAGTGTTGCCAAAATCATGATATTCAGTTACAAAAATATTGNCCCGAAAAAATTGCAGAATTTGTGATTTTAAGATAAGTAATTGAATAGGTTATTACCCTAGTATTAATCCATACTTAACTAATTAAAACTGGAAGTACAGCATATTAACAATTCCAAAACTCTTTTTAATATTTTTGAAATCTTGGCCTTTAGAAATCAGGGTGGGTTTTTTTGATAAGGTGTTTTAGGCTTTGATTTTTTTTGGTCTTGAAGCAATAATATCATGACATATTCAGTTGTGGCTTTTTTTTCTTGAGATTTATAGAATCAAGTTTGAAGTAGCAATGGGTAGAATACTTGTTTTCAAAACGCCACAGAACTCTATTTCCTGATCTTTCCTATTTCATAAATGAATTAGCAGAACATAGTTTACTTCTGGTGTTATTGATAGGAATTTCACATTAATTCGCTAGGTATCAAAAGCAATCCTTCATGACCACATTCTTAGGGAAAATGGAAATAATCATTTGCATGGTGTGCATAACAAGATAAGTAGTTGGGGAACAATGAATATGAACATAAAAAGCTCATTCTTACCTTACTTTAAAAATAATTTGTTTGTATTTATGTTTTAAGTTTGGATATTGTGATGTATGGAGTGAAAGGAAGAGAAAAGAAGATGAGTGTGCTTTCTTTTCTCCTTTAATAAAATGTGACGTCTGTGCTGAAGAACTTTTGTCACATAAATGAGTTGTTGTGAGTAGATGGCTCCTAGGATGGAGAGTGGAATGTAACAATCTTCACTTTTATGTTTTCTAGTAAAATTATTTTCCAGGTCTGTTATTAATTTTGAAATAGCTGATGTGCTCAAGCTTCTTGCCAACTTCCATGAAAGGAGTTGAGGATGAGTTGGATTTTGCAGACTGGATTGCTGTAATAATAAAAAAAAAAAAAAAAAAAGCGGCCGCATAAGCCTAAAATTAGTAAATAAAAAATGTGGCACTTCTGCAAGCACCATCTACTGCTCTCCCCATTCCATGACAGCAAGGACTATATCATTCACTTGCATTAATCGTTCTTGCTGCTGTGATAAGTGAAAATTTTGGAAAAATTCATTTAGGTGCAAGCAGGTTTTTTGCTCTGACTCACATGAGAAGATAGTAAAAAGTGAATATGGACGTTACCAATTCCCTAAAGTTTGCAAATGAGAGAGAGAGAGAAAAAAAGAAAATTAGGTGGTTTATTTGCATCCCCTCTGATACCTGGGCATGTTTTACAAAATATTCATGCTTCCAATATGTAACTTTCAATCCTGCTATCTATATACCCTAAGGAAACAATGCTGAAATCACATGGAAAGTTCAAAATTATCCATGGTGGGACAACTTAAGTACCAAATTAAGCATACAGACTGATGTTACCTGAGTGCTAACAATCCAAAATCTAAATGGGCACAAAAGTGCTGCGGGAAAAAATTAGGAGGAACAAAATGTATACTTTTTCAGTTATTTTATTTTCATTTTCAGCACAGCCTGACATTGAGATAAAATATTTGTTGCTAAGGAAGAGAAAGAGAGTGTGAATTATGAAGCAGATAAGAGGCTACCAAATCAAAGAATCACAAATCAAAGAGCTGCCAAATAGCAAGCAGGTTCCCCTGGGAGCTAGAATTACAATCGAGTTCAGTTTATATAATCTTTGGGTACAGAAAGCTGTTGTGCTTGGGAAAAAAGTGAAGATTTAGCTAACAGATATTTTTCAGAAATGGTGGAAATTACTTTTATTTTTATGCTGATCACAATTTCCTTAGATGTGAGGGGAATAAAATTGACAGGACTTTTTGCCCTTCTTAAGGCCTTTGAACAAGTATGAACGACTCCATAGTAAGTTGAATATGTATAATACAAAAAATCCTGAAGTACCTGAGTGAACTGTCAGTCAAATTGATAACTTGATGTCTAAAAAGTTCCAGTTGCAGGCATCTATTTCTTAACATGGAACAAAGTTACTATGCCTTAATAAATAACCTAGATATAAAATGAATTTATCCACAAGTCATGTTTACATTGCTACATAAGCATACTTTTTAAAAATGCTATGGATTTTATTTTATTTTTTATTTGGAGGTAAGATGGCGTATTTAGTAAGCAAACTGTAAGCAAAGTAAGCTGGGGCTTTCACATTTCACAGAAAACCCTGTGAAATGTTACTGCTAAAGGTTTGAGAACTTAATGTTATATCAGCATGAACTGCATCAGCGTATTTTTAGGAAAAAAAACCTCTTGAGCTGTTAGATTGATGTTATTCTGATGAAAACAGTTGTTAGTTGCTCTTCAGTTCCTAAGTTATCACTCAAGACTGTTAGGAACTTGCTATGAAGCAGTTTACATTATTTGAAACCGTCAGTATGTGTTGTTAGAATGAAAGGACATTGGTGGAAGATGTATAAACACATATATATACAGGTATATACAGATTTTTTGGTATATATATACATATTGTCCTTGGCCACAGTCCTGCCAGTGCAGGGACATGGTCCTGTAGGGGTTCCAGGCTGGCCAAAGGGGCTGCCCACCCTCTTGGGATCACCTGGGACATCCAGGCCAGAGGCTGCCCTAGCTCTGGGTGGATGATTGGGGGTCCTATATGAAATGCCATTCTCCCCCACGTTGCCAGCATTGTTCATCCACTCCTATGTGTCTGTGGAGATTAGCCTCTATCCAGGTAGCACGACAAAAGGGACGTTGTCACTTTTGAGAACAGTTGTCTTGTTAAAAACAAACAGCCCTAAAGTGTAAACGAAAAAGTCCAAATGTAGTTGAGGTTTTGTTTGTTCTGTAGCCTGCCCCCCTTGTGAAGTCATTTCTTATCCCTCTCTCTAATCTCCCCAATGGTATCCTGCCATTCTCACCTCACCACAACGCTTGTGATGCTAATCCTTCATGTATCAGTTGTTCTCTGAATTCATTCCAACCCTCCTTCTCAAGCAATCATTGTTCCTTTCATCGTCTATTACCTTAACTCCCTCTTGAACTCATAGTTTTCAGTCTGCTGCTGTGTTGTTGCTGCAACTTTCTCTCTCAGGTACCATCGGTCTGAAATACCTACTAAATATCTTTTTTAGCCACCCTCTATGGTCTTGTTGATTCTCACAGTTAAATCTCTTACATTCCTAGAAAAAACCTGCCTTTTCTTAGCTCCTGCTGACATTGTGACTCCTATAAAGGTTTTATTTGCTTCTGGATCCCCTCCCACTCACCACTTGCCTCACCCTCACACCACCCTTTATAATTGACACCGTTACAGCTTCCATGACTTGAATTTCCATTTAATTGAAATAATGTATGATTACAATGTTAGATCAGATGATGCAATCCAGCTTAATCAATGATGAATTTAAAATCCAATTAAAAGCTCTGTTCAAAATGTATTTTCTTTGAATGCCAGCTACAAAAACAAGAGTTTTAACTGATGAGATATGCTGATTAGAAAATATTTGGACTATCAAAATGTTCCCAAGTTTTGTATTCAGCTAAAGACCATCTGTGAACCTATACCAGTTACAACAAATTCTAGTGTCAGAGGTAAAAGCTCAACAAATTTATATTCCTAAATAAAATCCGGATTAAAAAGTTGCAGGCTTTCATCCTTTTTACTAGTAAAATGTTAAACACTGTCAGATTCACACTTCAGATATACATCATCTTTTTTCTTTTTTTGGAAAACAATCAAAAATCCTTCCATCAAAATAATTTGCAAATGTGAGCATTTCTATTGACTTCAGTAGAAATGCATGCAAGACTTGCAATCTGCAAGACTTTTAGGCAAATTAAAGGCAAATAAAAGGAAGGAGGAAAAATGACACCACAATACTTGCTTTTTCTGTTGATCATGTCGACTTCTACTATTTTTTTGTCTAACTGGGGAAAAACCTCAACGTCTTAGCATAATGGAAGATAAATTAAATTATTATTGCATTAAGAGGTACATACGCAACCCGTAAGAGGTAGGAACAAAAAATAAGTTATCTTTTGGCCTGAGCATGTGCTTATAACATCTCTCATAGTCTCCTTTAATTTTGCTAACTAATTCAACTCCACGTGTACAAACTGGGAAGCTCCTTTTAGCCATCATTAAAATAAACCAAACCAAACCAATCAAACAAAAAAAAAAAAGAGAGAAAAATTAATTATCCACTACAGGCTAAATTTGCCTTTAAGCTTATGCTGATTTTTGAAACTTACAAAAGATAATAATTAATTATGGATCACTGCTGATTTTGAAGTCTGATTTCATTTGACCACCTGTACTTTGGAAGAGGAGTTTCACACTAAGAAGAAATGTTTTCCTTTTTTAAGCATCAAACAAAATCTAGAAATAAGTAGAATAACTGAAACTAAAGTATAATTTCCCGCCCCTCTTTTTGCAGTGCAAATCACAGACTAGCTATCTGGTATGGGTTAAACTAGACACAGTTCTTTTCCTCTTCACTAAAAGAAGAAAGCTGACTTCATTTTTCTTACTGAAACTGAAATTCCTTCTGACAAAAATTTCTAGCCTTCTGACTACTTTTAAATCACTGTACCCTTTGGGTTTAAAATTAATAGAGTGAAAAGAAAAAAAATATCTCTGAAGCCTGTCCCATGAACAGGAGTTGTTGGACCTAAATGATGCATAGGTAAAGCACAGTATATCAGAATGACTGCAGAACCGATACTCCCATATTCAAAAGAGATAAAAACAGCAATGAGTTTCACATTTCATGGCAATTTAACCTACTTTAAACCTTGTACCTACTCAGCCCATTGCACAATGTGAATTTGTTACCTTCTTTGGGAAAGAAATTTTTATAAGCCTTTTTCATTATTTATGCAAAATACAATGTATGTAGAATATCTTTAAATAGTCCTGAACTCCAATTAAAAAAGTTGTGCAGAAGAAATAAATGGATTACAAAATATTTTGAAGATTTGTTTAAACTAGTTTAGCAATACTGCAGATCTTACATTTCATCATATTTCAGAACAGTGGGGGGTTTCTGTTATAAGAGAGCTGAGAATTTCAGCCTTGTGGCCAATTGTTCTCTGAAGTGTGAGCCTTTAAGTGTGCCACATATCTACACACTACTATGCTGTGGAATAAGGTATTTTCTGTTCCACAATGAAACAGCAATACTTCTAGAAATACTTTACAATGAATAGCAATTATCACATTGATCTCCAACTCTGAGAGATACCTGAAATATTCACTGCAAAGTTTCTTTCTCATAACCAATATGCCACTAACTTCTAAGGCAAACCGTGTAGTGTTACAGTTTTGACCCAGGAACTGCTAAACTGGCGAGGAATAATTTATACCAGCCAATAGGAGACATTATCTCCAACAGATAATCATTACACATGCTGCAGTTATTGAGTAAAAGATCTAGTAAATGCTGTAGTGTTCTTTTATAAAGGAAACAAACCCACATTCTTTCAATAAAATCCATATTAAATGTAATGAAAATATAGCTTGATAAATTATTTGTGAAATGAATTGAGTAGTCAGAAAAAAGTAATGCCAGTTCAACTGAAAAATCATATTTTAACTCAATCGGGAATGGGCACATAAACTAGTTTAGGGTTCATGACAGATTTAGCCTACCACGTGCACGAAAGAGTCTTTCCCAGTGGACTGGTTTCATGTGCGAGTGGTATGGAATATGCATCTGGTTTAATCTTTTTAATCTTTACAAAGATGAAATATTATTTTTGTTCTTTTTTTTTTTTTAATAACTCAGAAATCAGAGCACATTTGTCTTGTTAGAAAAAAAGTGTTCTAAATATATGATAACTATATACTGGCTGTAAAATCCTAGACAAAAGTATTATCAAATCTCCATGTTCTGTTTTCTTGATAGAATAGGCATCAGTGTAAAAATAGTGCTATGTCTCTTGATCATTTGTAATAGTATATGACTATGGTCTGGAAGTTCATGGCAAGTGTCTTAACAGCAATATAGGCATATGACATCAGGTACCTATAGAAGTATATAATTTTCTGGTAAAAGTATTTCCTTTCCATTTCAGAGATGGTCAGAAGAAATGTTACTTTACTATAGAGGATCATATCAATCGGTGATGAGCTCTGTATGCATTCAGACTGATTGCTGCTGATTCACTCAAGGGGATGCAGCTCACTAACCTCCAGCTTAGATACATCAGAATCTGACTTTCTATGCTAGATACACAGAACTTCAGTCCCACTGACCCCGTCAGAAGCCCAAATCCAAAACCTAAATCCTCAAAACTCCTACTGAGCTGTAAATGAGACCTGCATATTTTTAAAGGCTACAGAACCTGAGTTTTGTAAATGAAGTCCATTAATTTCCCAAATGTTTCATGCTCAGCATGTGCACAAATGTTTTTGCACAGCATTGCATCTGCATCTGCACTAAGCACATGGACATTTACTTAAAATCTCACCCAAACTGTCAAAGTAAATATTTCCTCATCTGTTCCCCTCCTAGAGCTTAATCTGCAAACTGCCTTCGCTGAACATAATTTGAGCCAGGCCCCACAGAGAATTTGGTTGAGGTTGCTTTTGCTGTTACGATTGCTGTTACAATACCTCTACCTGATAGTCTCATGATTAGTATATCGACTTGGACAAAATAAGACTTAGGCTATGATATCTGGTTTTGCCTCAGGGAATTTTAAACCCACACTTCATGTCCCATAATTGTCGTAGTTGCAATAGCATCAATTGTACCATAATTGTCCTAGTTGCAATAGCTTCGATCAGTTTTCATGGATATTCACAAAATTACAGAAAACCATGTTATCTTGTTGCAGCTGATGCTGCGACAACTCCTTAGCTGCTAAACAAACCTCATGTAAAGACTTATCAGGAGGACAATTGTGAGGTAGCCTGAAAAGGTCTTCAGAATGTCTGTCACCATTGCAAGATCTGGCTAGTAGTTCTGGGAACCTGTTGCATGAGACAGAAAAACTCAGCATGCCCAGCATGTCTTCTGAACATATACACTGTGAGAAGAGTATCCCTTTTTGAACAGGTAGATAGTCTTGGTAAGGTTGCCTATTATGAGATTGTATTAGCGTTTCTTATTCCCCTTGCCCTGTCTTGTTTTCTTGCTTTATGAGGGATGCCAGTGTGTGAGTTTTAATTTACATGTCTGATGGTTAAGGGGTAATTATTTAATTGCATTAATTAAAGTCTTCTTAAAAATCTCATCCCTTATTAAACCTGTCACCTTCCCAGAAAACAAATTTTCCTGATAAATCAATTCTGCATGTCTTGTGGCAATGCCTATTGTCTGAAAGACAGATTATGTTCTATTTGAAGAAATCACATTTTTGTAGAATAATTAATGACCTAGCAGTTCAATAGTTCCTATTAGTGCTTTTATGGCACTTGGTGATTTTGAACTAAGATGTCCTTATAAACTGAAAATCTGTTTTTCTGGAGAAACAATATTAAAAAATGATAAAGAAATCTGGTGTGTGTTAGCTTTAACTTGGTTTACCAGTGTAAGCTGTTAGATGATAGATGTTCTGTGTAAGAATGACCTCAGTTTTCATCTCTCACACAGTTTACTTCCTGTTAAACCAATTACAAGTGTAATAGTAATGTGATCAGTTATTTTATGTGCTTCTTTAGATATTATTTCGTCATTTTATTAAAACTTTATGAAGAATCAAAACAGAATAAAGAACTGGAGCTCAGGAAGGATCTTAAATATGTGCTGCAAACTTTAATGCAGCATTCTTTCTCTTTTTTATTGTCCTGTATTCTGTGAGAACACGGGTTGGTCACTGCTAAATTTGAACAGAAGTGTCAAAATCTGGGTTGTATGTAAACTAAGAGAAAAATAATACAATTTAAATGCTTTTGTGATGTAAAATATACAGAAAGTGTTATTAAAGTGCTCTAATTACACAGTACACAATTAAGCATAAAGTAATTTAGCAACTAACCACGTAGCTGATTTTTTCTGAAGTTCGGTTATAAAGTAGAGGAAAAAGTAAATGGAATTTTGAGATAATCTCATCACTTTTTAATGAAAAATGCTGCTCTTTCAAGAACTAAGCTGTTATATTCCCTGACTGCTGAGAGGTTTCAGAAGACAAGTTTTCTATCTCTATAAATCATGTAGCATACCATTGTTATCTAACATCTCTTCAGGAATTTTATCTCTGCTTATTTTTATCTATCTCAACTTCCTAGTTTTTTACTCTACTTTTTTTCTGTATTTATCTTTTTAATATTTTTTCTGTGTAAGTCAGAACCTTCCTATTTTTCAAGGGTCCAATAGTATTTTCGAGTTGACCTGACTCAAGCATAAAAGACAGTAGTAATACATTAACCTGAAACTGAAAGTTAAAAATCCTCTGAGTGGATTACAGACTGGTAACAGACACTTCTTATAGTGTTCATAGTCAGAACAATTAGTGCTAGAGAGGATATAACTCCACATTTGCTCTGTTGTCTTAGTTTGCATGTCCTTACTGACACTGAATCATTAGAATCTCCTTACAACTCTATCTCTTGAAGATACCATGCAGAAACCATGGTGGTTGATACGGCTACCTATAATTTAGTCTGGTCCACAGCTGTAGTTAAATGATTTCTACTCTCTTGACAAAGCCAGTTAACATACATGACTACATTTCAGGGGATAGTTATGGTTTAACTGTTTTCGTTAAGGTAAAGAAGACCAAACCCTGCTTCATTACTATCATTCATACCTACCCATTATTTTCTCCAAAACCCACCGAAGACCGCTGGTTGCCATGTTGGTATGGACAGGTTTAATTCTGATTTATCTTTTCTCATAATTACACTGTGTTTTGATGACATAATGCTATAAAGCAGAGCTTGGCATATTTCTATTCTGAAACCTCTTATGTATAGTACTGTTGCTTATAAGTTTCTAGTATGTTGAAAATACTTGTAAATAACTTTTTGTTATCATGTAAGTATTCATCCCGTTTTCCCTCAGAGAAGGTAAAATCAAAGATGTCATTACAGAATGTAGTTTGGATTGATATATTAAATCCAAGTAATTTTTTTAAAGATTTTTTTATAGATACAAAAATATGTTTTGCAATACCATTGTATGAATATAAATATATATGTGAATATTTAGGCATATATATGCACATGAATGCATGCACATATACATATAGGTCTGGTTTAATTTTGTTTTTAGAATTCCAGGTTTGAATTTGAAATTGAAATTGTCTGATTGATACTAACACATTCTCTTCTGCCTAAGAAGGCCACAGATTCTACACAATGTGTGGCTATTGCAAACAGTATCTCATATTTATACATTAAATATTATTTTTTAATCTGACTATTAAGAATCTAATCATTCTTCGGTAAACACTCCTTGATAACTTCTTGTTGAGCAGCAGATGTTGTACCTGAAAGACTGGGGAGAAAGCTTGTATAACATTTCTAAAATGGTGCATACATAAAGGTAATGGGTTTTAGTTTGAGTCACTGCGTTGGTTAGTTAGGTTAATAAGTTTCTTAGTTAGGTTAATAATCATTAATGTAGCTTGAGGTAGTGGAAATATGAATGGCTAGGAAACCATAATTTACAACAAACATCAAAGAAACAATGCCCAACAAGATTAAATGGTACTGTAGATGTTTTACTATACATGGAGTCAAATCCCAACAAACTCATCTACAACTTTGTGTCTCCAACTAATATTCTACTGTAAAATTTCAGAAATATGGACTCACTGGTCATATTTCTTTGACTACACTGCTGAATTTACATTGTATCTTTTGTATCTCAGTAGCAAGACAGAAAGTATTAAATGTGACTTCATCGCTCTCTTCCTGAAATACCCAAAAGTAAAACTTTAAATGACACATGCAGCAAGAGCATTGTTTGTCTATTGTACTACACTTGTAAAGACAAGAAAATATTTTAGAGATACTGGAGATATTTGAGGTGGTGAAACATAATTAGTATAGGCTGCTTGATGTGATAAACTGAAAAAAATTACAAACTAAATAAGGGTTTTTTTCTGTATGAGCTGAGGTGTGGAACAGAAAAATAATATATTTTACATGCTCTAAATTTTAATTAAGAATATTCCAGAAGTATCTTCAGTCATTTAAAATTCCATCTTGACCAGAATAGGGAATACCAAAATTAAATACAAGTAGAAAATAAAAAGAGAAGTGTTTCAGGAAAGAGAAATAAAACTGGAAATCTCAGAGTATGGCCCCTAACTTCACATTAAATATACAGAAGACGACTCTCAAATTAGCTGACTTCAACATCCCTGATTGTGCACAGATTAAGATCTTCTCACTGCAGGGTTTTTAGATTTATGGCAATTTATAAAAAACATTACTTATGCCAAACTTTACTAAACACTTCTGAAGCTTTGAACCCTTGAAGCTTTTAATCTTTTTCAGATTTAGTTTGTGTGATGTAATTTCATATTGGTCTGAGTTGCATACAATCATACTGTATGTAATCTGTTCCTTCAGATCTATTTGTCATCAAGTTTTGATGTTTAATTTAAAAGGTTGTGCATCTGGATTACTTTTACTGTAGAGTTTGATAAATACTGAGCAAAGCTCAAATTCCATTCATATAGTCTAAGCTGAAAAGGTATACACCTAAACATACGTGTATGTAAACATCTGCATAGAAAATACATAGGTGTATGTGTGTGTATGTGTATATATATATATTTATATATATGTATAAAGTGCAATTTAATGCAAACTTTTAGGTTTGAGTTTTAGCTGTTCTAGCCATGGAAGATAACACAAAGAACAGTTGAAGCTACTACTCTGTATTTCCAGTTCCACTGCACATTCCAATTATGTCCTTGCTATTGTCAATAAGAAGAACAACAACAAAAGAAGGTTTCAGTAGATGAACTTGCTGCACAGAAACTAACACAGAAATGGGAACAAATAACTAGGGCAGAAGGCAGCATAGGCCAAGACCACTTCTTTCAGCAGCAACCTACTCATAGAGGGGTTTAAACAAACTGTGGAACCATGGTCCCTGTGAAAACAACAATAGAAACAATTGCCAACTAGGAGACCCATCATTAAAATAATATTACTATTTCTTATTTTCTTCAAATAAAAATCTTTGTTTAATGTTATTTTCCACCAATATAGGAAAATATCCAATATAACTGTAGTGAGCAACAAGTTTAATTTCCAAGAAATAGTTGGAAAAATAACAAACAGTTTGTTTTATGGGTACTTTTGACAGGTTTTGTAGTCAATATAAAAAGTTCTATTAAAAGTTCTATTAAAAATAATGTGCTTTTTTATGCCTTACATTACTGTGCAGAAGTTGTTTTCTTTTTTTTTCCACATTTGTACATTTATTTCCATTTCACCTCTGAATGAAGCTGTTTACAGTGGCTTCTCTGCCCGTGGTTCTTTAACTTTGCTAGGCGTCACTGTCTTCTGCTATTCCAGGAATCAACAGGTGTTTTATTCAGCTGTCCTCAAGAGAAAACAGAAAATGTGCATCAAATTAACACTAACCAGGTTAGGCGGGTAAAGAAGTTATTTCAGTGGCAGCATCAGTAGAAGCAGTTTAGCCCTTCCTTCGTTCTTTTTGTCAGATTGTTTTTAATCTGATTCAATGCATCATTGGTTCACCACACAGCCCAACAAACAGCATGCCCAGAAGATTATTGCTACAGCAAGGAAGCTGCCAACAGCCAGACAAAAGTAGGAAGGTCTGCTGCTGAGGCTGATAGCAGTAGACAGATTGCAAAAGACAATAAATGTGTGGATTTATTGGTAAATACCTGGTAAACAATAAACCCATGTTAAGTGTGAAAGCCCGTTATACCTTAAAGATAGTATTCTGCTTTATTTTGATATATACTTTGTTTTACAAAAGTCATAGTCAAGTATTTCATGAAAAACATGCAACAAATACACTTCTTTACGTCTTCTGTGTGTGCATAGCTTAGAGATCTAAAATATAGTTTAGAATATTCAATGAAAGGAGAATAAACGTGGAAGCACACACAAGTCTTCAAGGTTTTTGGAAACAGATCAGTCAGGAGAAAAAGGATCAGGTCTTTTAATTTCTTTTTATCAAATATGTCTCCTTACTAGAATGCATTGTAGTTAACAGAGAAGCACCCTGGGAGGCAGCAGTGAATGTTCTTTGCAATCTTATATTTAAAATATATCACAGCAGGAGCTGTGCTCAATAATAAATTAAGTAATCTTCCTGTGTGAGCAGCGTTATAAAATAGCCCAGTCATTTCATTAAGTCTATGCTTTGCCCGTGTAATGAACATCAGATCAGCTCTTGCATATATTGTGGATGTAGACTGGTGAAGCTTAGGGGAGTTTACCCTTTGAAGTTCAGTTGAAACATGCCTACTTTATTGAAAGTAGACATTTTTATTCTTAGCATAAAAGTATTCATTGGAGTGATATTCAGGAGTAATTTTTATTATTCTTTAGCTTCTGCTTTTTCAGCATGAAGGTTTTACATGCTGCTGTTTATAGTTACACAAAACACAAAAATTCAGATGAAAATTCATGTTTTCATCCACAGAAGATGCTAAAAAAATGCTTAGTAATTGAATACACTGCAGGTAAAAAGCAAATACAATTACTTATGAGTAGGCCACAATAGACTTTACTACCGAGACAAAAGGATGTAAATGGAACAGCATGTGATAGTACCAATAAGAGACATTATAATATATGTAGAATACTCCATTGCACCATCTTTTCCAAACAACTACCCTAAAACTGACAGTAGGTAGCATGATAAAACTTTCCCTAGTAAATTCCCTGAAATAAAATTCCCTGAAACTGGAACTAGCAAATGATACCATATATTCCCTGTAGGTGGGGTAGAAGGAATTTTCTTCATCTGGATATAACAACAATCCCAATCAAATTTTCTTTAACAATACCTTAATTTGTAGAATTATATTTTTTTTTTACTTTTTTTTCTCTGTTACTGTACAGAGAGAAAGTATATAGTGTACATGTTACAGCCAAGATTAGGAAGCAATCCACCTGCTTAAAAAATATGCATTCCTTTAAAGGTTGTGCTTGGAAGTTTTCTAACTGGCAATGCATACAGGTAGGATGCAGTGAACATCCACATTTCACTTGATTCTTTCAGCGTCTTTCTCCAAATTCCTTTTTTTTTTTTCATATATGCCAAAGGAACAGTGTCCTCTTGGCTCTTTCATGGCTATAAGTCAAGACAGAGGTTTTGGAGAAGGGGGAATTAAGTGACACCTATCTTGGCAGTGCAGGCTGTAACAAAAGAGAACTTTAATCTACAGACACTTTTTACTCTTAAGAGGAGCATAAACAGGGCACTTTCCTGCTGTAAGACAATGAGTCAAAATGACACATCTGATCACCTTGACTTGTTCAGATTAGGCAGTTGGGGATCACAAATACCCATTCCATTGCCTGTCTTTAAGGAGCAGCCATGCTTGCTCCTCCCTGACAGTTACGTATTTCCATTAGATAATTGAAGAAATAATAGAAGTAGAAACATTATTTTTACACTTTTTTCACAAGAATATTCTCATGAATTTTTATTAAGAGGTTCATAAACTGAAACATTAATGAGCTTTTGTGATTTAAACAACTAAGTTTTTGCTTAAAGTAGTAACTTGATTTTACAAAGAGATCAATACATAACTCTATTATAATTGGAGAGAAAAATAGTATTGTTGCTCTTGGTGTTCCTTATGTAGACTCATCCACAGAAGCAGCAAACACATAGATAAATAATTAAAAATTCGATCAAGACAAATCTATTACGGTAAATATTTAAGCTCTCCCTACTATGCATTTTTAATGAATTCTATAGTTTTAATGTATCTATTACTAAGATGGCTGAACTCCACATTTCTATTTCAGGCTATTTCTCCTTTATGACATCTCATTTTGGCGACATGATGTAATGCAAGTTGGAGTATTAAGTTTTGACATAACTGTTACATGTATTCTCAGAATGATGGATTTGAAGGAAAGCATATCTGCTCACCTACTGAAGTATGGTGTATTTATATAATCCAAAACCATAAACGTAATGATTTCTAATCATTATCTGTTGAAGAGAGCATAAAGCTGCCTATTAAAGTAGATATATACTGGGTGGGCCACTGATTCCCTCAAGCCACGTCTTCACCTAAGAATAGATGTATTTAAAGGAAAAATAAACTAGGCTGTAAGTCAAATATGAGCAGTATTTTTACACAAAATAGTAAATAATAGGGCAAAAGGGGGACTTATTAAGAAATCCTTCGAATTCATGCTTAGTACTTGTTAAAAAAAAATTCTAATATGTATGAAAAATACAGGCAGAAGATAAATCAGTATTTGTTTCATTAACTCTAGTAAATCCAACACTCCAGTACTTATCAAAACAGATATACTGAAGAAACATAACAGAAGATAACCTCCATAAGGAAATTACCTGCAAAATTTAGAACAAGTGTAGCCATTTGACCAAAGCAAAAGCATTTTCAAAATCAAGCGGTCACATGGGAGTAACCATTTGATCAAAGAGATTGAATGCCACCAGAAGTATGTTAACATTGCCCTTGAAAAATCTCCTTGTGGTGAAGCTCTCTTAACTCCTTTCTACTGGGAAATAAATCATACCTTCCAGTGAATCACCCAGCCTCTCCGTAAGTGTTCCTAAATGTGTTACATTCTTGCCTTTTGTTTTTCCTTCTTAACAGGAGAGCAAGAAATACCTCGTGGATGATAGAATGATTCTTCAATTTGGTCTTCACTGGGAAGAAGGTTGATACTGATACAGCATGTGCTGTCCAGTAAACCCACTTTTCAATATTAAATGCACATATGACCATAAATTCAGTAATTCAGGAGAAAACTAAGAACTATTTACTGTTGACTTAATTGGGATCAATGCCACATATAGAAGTAGCAGGTTTAACTTCAAAATTATGTAAAACTCCAATGAAAAAACACACAGGTGCTAGCTATTCTTTTGCAGATAGCTGCAAAACCATATTATTCTTAAACTTAAAAAAATCATTTATGTTTTTTTTTTCTGCATTGCTGAGGTTAGGAAAGTTAAATATAAAGAATTGGCTCCTTTTATGATCATAAGTGAGATAATTTGCAGAGCTTAATAAATATTTAGGTTACTATTTAAATTTGTCATAAAAACACTGAAGTAAATAAGCAGAATAAATGTTGTAGCATAAATTAGATGCTAAAAATTCTTCCAGGTTCAGTCATTAAAATGACACTGATGCATCTATATATATATATACACATTTACAGACATTATTAATGCCATGCGTGTTTTTGTTACTTGATTTTGATAAACTGATGTGACTCTATTCCAAAGCTCATGCTATTTACTCAACTGGAAGCACTTACTACCAACTTGAATAAGTGTTACTGTATCATTTGGTGTTACATTTTTAATTAGCAAAATAAATGTTTCTAACTTACAATATCTCCCTATGTAGTTTCTGATAAACGTCCTTCACTGTGATATTTCAGGAAATCTTTGCTTATGGTAGACCTTGAACAACCACTGAGACGTAGGAAATTAAAATTCAGGTTGCTCCCACCTGGAGCAACAGCAAGAACCTATCTTAGAAGCAAGCAGGGCGTCACTGACTAAATTATCGCATGTCCACAGTTGGCTCTCTGACTACAATAGTACCATGAAACTGAGAGAGATTTTTTCCAGTTTACTATCAGTGAAAACTTCTGTTTCTAATAAAGATTTCATTTTCAGTGACACTAAGAATTTCTGGATGAAAGAAAATATTTTATCTAAATTCTTCACCAGCTATACTTAACATCACATGGATTCTGATCCTAGCTCTACTATTTACCTGATAGGTAAATGATAGGTTGCTGCATTTTTCTTTGCTGCTCTTTCTCTTCCTGTCTTTCATTTTGCTTAGACAAAAGTCAGTACCTCTGGGCATTTTCTTAGTGATTATTGATTTGAGATCTTCACTAGGGTCCTTAAGAGCTGCAGTAATATGAACACCATCAAAAATATCTCTTTACCTCACTAATGTAACGGGTGTCATCTTTTGTTGAAAGAGTTTCGAAGCAGGAGGATTTTATAAAAGCTAAAAATATAAAGGAAGTAATCTTCATTTCATACCATCTTTTGTATAATCTTCTTAGTGGTACATCCTATTATAACCTGTTCCTCTCTTGAATCATTGCCCTGTTTGAGACAGAGGCCACAGCTGCCACAAGTAGGACTACCCAGCAAAGAAAAATGCTATTTAACTGTAACTCAGAGCCAGAAACAGCCTTCCAGACAAAAAAGGATATTACACGACACCTTGGTCTTGTAAGGAGGCGTGTGGTCACAGAGGATAGTCTCCTGCAATTCATCCATGTGCAGCAGTAGTTCATATTCTAACAGCTTAGATGGAGACTACTAGTTATCACCCGTTGCCTATAGTTAAACATATAAAATCAATTGTTTACAACAGATAAGATGGAGTGACTTACTGCAGATGTTCCCCCTCTGTGCCAGAAAGAAATCTCATAATTAACATACTTTATCTAGAAATACATTAATCGTAATTTTGCAATCCACAATATATGAGCTGTTTTGAGAGAACAGCAAGAGCAGCTGCTACAGAAAGGAAGGCAAGCCCGGAGCAATGGGTGACAGAAGGGCAATGCCTTTAAGGGCAAGGGCAGAGTTCCACAACATCCAAATAAGAAGAGCAAAGCAGGTCTGATGGCAGTAGTGAAGAGACCAGGGGGTGCCAATCAATTCTGTAATGATGGAGTAGGTCCAAAGTCAAGCCTCAAAGGCAAGTCAGCAGTTCAGCGTCCAGATTCACAGAGCATGTGTTGAGGCACAGCTGCAATGTAGCTCAGGCAAGGTGCAAGAATAACAGCGTGAAAGCAGTTCCTAAGTGGTGAAGGAGCACCTCCAACTTCTTTCACGCATAGCAATTTCCCATCAGCCAGAATCTAGTTTAAAGCGTTGCACTGTATCAGAGGTGGTTTTGAGCATAAGCAGGTTAACTCCTGAGAAAGGTCTTGAGAGTTGGCTGTCCCTATCTTGGAGTCCTTAAGATTAACCAGAACCTTTTGCTGGGGTTTTAAACGGAACTGTCTTGTCAGAATTCAACAGAACTCAGGCAAAACAGTATTTAATTTAGCTAGCTAGCTAACTAAACATTATTGTTAAATATATATTTTATAGCCAAGGTCTCACACTCCACCTGACTTCTTAAATAATTTCAATAGTCTTCTTTTTCCAATTGAAAGTTTTTTAACATGGTCTGTAAGTGGAAGGAAAATAGAAAAGATATAGGATGATGAAAATTGTCTGAAAAATAGTCACGCAAGTTTGACAATATAATCTATAATTTGCTTGCAATGAATGTTTGATTAATATGACACTAGTGAAAAGAAAAACCTATTTATAACCTTCAAATAAGATTTTACCAGTATTTTTTCTTTCTGTTCTCTTTAATCATGAATCAAAATATTGAATCTAAAATGCACCCAGGGTGCTTCTTTCTAATCGTTAAATCATTTCAGCAAAATCTGTTGGTAGAAACAGAGGTTTCAGAATCTTGAGCTCCTTGGAAATGCGCTTGTTATTTTTATCCACAGCTGACGTGCTAGGGAAGAGGAGCAATGTTGTTTACTCCCAGGTGGTTTAAATTTGATTTGAACTCACAGCTGAGTTTAAGCTGATGAATAGCTTTTTATTGAACATGAATAAATTGAGAAATTCAGATTAGTCAGCCACTTTTTCGTCATAATTTAAATTCCAGAGAAGATGCATTTAGCAAAAATAGAACAGAAATGTATGCACAATTGATGAATTGTACCTGATGACTAGCTGAATTAATAAAATCATTAATGAATTTCATGCTGTTCTAGGTCTTTTCAGAATTGGTGTTCTTACAAAAAGGAATTTGTACAAAACAAAGGGAGAACAACTGCCATCAAAGATAAAAGCAAGTGAATGCATAGTCAACCAATATGCAGACCAATACAGAGAGGTAGATTTCTGCATACACAACAGCTCTTCCACACAGACTGAATATCCTGTAACAAATATTTTGGTCCTGTATAAAAACAGAAAAATCTCAACTGGCTAATATGGTCTTTTGAGAACTGGACAACATGGAGCACCTTGTCAGCATTCAGTTGAACTTCAGAGTGTAAAACCCTTTCTCACAAAAGAAAAGGTAATGCTAGCAATCCCTTCTGGATTCAAGTAGCATTATCCAAGCATAGGAGAATCAGAATCTGGCTCTCTGTTCACTGGTAAGACAAAGGCTTAATAAAAGTTAAACACACAGTTTCAGTTATATATTTTTTTTCCTGATAAAATGCTGAGCATTCTATTTCTGCAGGAAAGTTTTCTGTGGATTTTCTATATGTGTTTGTATATATATGTTTATGCTGATTTGCAAAATGTTTTGAGACCAAAAGATAACAAAGGCTACATATTATAATTCTATTCTGCAGAGGCACCTAGTAAGCAGTGACATTTCCTTCTCATAAGAATGACAAATCATGTGAGTCTGCCATCTAGACAAATAAGGAAGGGACTAACCAAGAGAGGAAATATTGGAAAGACTCCCTTTGTATTTAGTGGAAAGTGGTTAGACCCCATTAGTGCTGCTAATTTGGCTTTTGGAGAATTTATGATAGATCATTAGAATCAGCCCTCTGAAAACATAATAGGCTGATACATTTAAAGATGGAGAGCTAGGGCAGGGGTGTGTCTATGTGTTTGTTTGTTTGTTGGTTTAATATACGAAAATTATTCAGTAGCACTGGAAAAAATATCATCTAAATAAAGTCAGCTTAATAATTTTCAAATTTCAGATAATAGCAATTTAGCTGTGGAGGGTGTTTTCCTAAGTAGAGTTCCCTAAATAATTGTTTGTATTAAATTCTTATAAATATTGAGTAACTTGGTACTTAATAATTATCTATTTTGTATATCAGTGCTATCATAAATATGTTAGATGCATTTATCATGTCTTTATTTCACATATAAAAATATTTCCCAGAAGTTGGAAAAACCTTAAAAGAAGATGAAAAACATCTGCAAAACTATCACAGGAGCTTTGTAAACCCAAGAGATATCTGCAGCCCTCTAACAAGTAATACCGTCTGTTGTCTGTTTAGTTAATGTATTTATAAATTCTAGTGGTTTCTTATTATTTGGTAGTCAGTAATAAAATATTACAAAATTTAATTGAAAAACACTGGGGTTTAGGATCACTTGGGTCATTTAGGACACTAATCTTTCAACATCTGAGTGCACAGAAAGCAGTATGATAGGCACATTTGCATTTACAAGGATTACATGCAAATCAGTTTATTTACATTCCTAGTACACTGATCTGAATCTAAAGTTACGCCCACGTCTGATTGACAAAATGGGAATTTGGTAACTTAAAACTGGTTCCAAAGTTGAAGGTAAGTCACTTAGCTCTATTTCTAAGTACACTGGCTTTACATTCTTTGTTCCCTTACAAACAGAGTGGGACATCTTTTTGGAAGGTAGTAGTCCCAAAATGGACAGAATGCACGTGTGGGGCATTATTTGCTGGATGATAGTCTGATAATGTGCTTTGGAAAGTACTCTTGTCAATGAAAATACAAATTTGACAAGAGGTAGGATTATTCTAGAGTGTTTCACAGCTGTTTTGAAGCAAACTGGAATTAGTTTAGTGTTATCAACAAATATTGTGACATCGGTGCAATGACATTGTTTACAAGCTTAAAGATTCAGTTCAGAATAGTGTGGGTGGAATTAAAATAAGTAAATATCCCAACATTCTTCATATTTCTCTTTTATGTTCCTAGAAAACTAATATTTCAATTTACCTATGGAAAATTTTGACTAGTATTGAATAGGAAAATACATGATGAGGGAAATTTCACACTGAGAAGTATAATAGTGTCATATTTGAACTTCGTCCTCTTTTCCAGCATAGGTAACTTGTGTGCAAAATGTATTATACACCTGCATATGTACGTAATACTAAAACCAGTTGAAACAGAAAACTGGTAAGAGCAGTGAGCACACATTTATGCCCAATGCATTGTAATAAGAGATAGCAGCCGTGACGTCAAAGACATCTAAAACTACCATGAAAAGCAATCATTGATGTGAGTATGTTGCATTAAAATAGAAAGAGTTTACCCATCCTTTATAAATAGGGTATAATTATTTCTGTAATTAATTAATATGTGGTAACACACCATCCACACATGATGTACAAACTTAGGTTCTTAGAGACACATAACAGGAAAGACTCTTGTGGTATTAGGAAGAAGTTTTACGTGAGTTGGTATTTCTGAAATATTTCTTTAATTTCACATGTTTTTCATATGTTTGTGATGGTAGGCTATGTGAGTTAACAAAGTGTATGCTTGCGTGATATAATGAATTAAAGGTACACATATGATTTAAATACAAATTAAAAAAGAATTAGTTAATTACAAATAAATTACAGTAATTAAATGTATACCTGCATATGCATGGTATGATATATTAACTATTTCAGTTATATCTATGTTCTGAAGTTTACTTATTCTTGGTCTATGAAAGAAAGGTTTTTCTGTACTGATCTATTTTTATTTTTCAGCACATGGCAGTAACCTCACACCTAATTTACTTAGCATCTCTCTGCTTTACTACCAGTATTGTGAATATGAACCTTATTCTCCGATTGTTTCAGCTTAATACAGCATTTCAGGATGTTAAAGTGATATAAATCTCTGGTGTGGGAAGCGAGTTATATTTATAATTCAGAAATAAAAAAGAAAATTTTCTGGTCACACTCTTCAAAAAAATATGCTTGTGAAGGAGAGTGCTTTGTGATTCTGGAGCTTAGAAGAACATGCAACTTCCATATAATCCTATAATTTCTCCATATAATTGGAGAAAAAAAAGGCACTCCTGGTTAATAGACATAATTGACAAGGAATTTTTTTGAATATAATAACTAAATAGCACGTGAATGGTAGCAACACATCCACAATGCAGTATGCCCTGCTTACAGAGGACAGTTTATGTTAGTGACATAAGCATATTATTCTGCTTTATCAGTTCAAAGTTCTAGTTCTGTTTGCTATACTTCTATAAGCCTTGGGTTTTGAGTACAGTTGTTTGTCTCTGCTGGGTAAGCTAATGGTGACTATTCATTAGTCGCCATTGTGTTACTATTGTTAACATGCACACTTGTGTAAAGCTTGTTTTCAGAGTACTTCCCACTTGTGGTGGGAAAACTCTGGCTGGATGCCAAGTACCCACCAAAGCCTCTCTATCACTCTCCTCCTCATCTGGACAGGGGAGAGAAAATATAACAAAAGGCTTGTAGGTCAAGATAAGGACAGGGATATCATTCAGCAATTACCGACACAGGCAAAACAGACTCAACTTGGGGAAATTAGTTTAATTTATCATAATTCAAATCAGAGTAGGGTAATGAGAAATAAAACAAAATCTTAAAAACACCTTCCCCCCACCCCTCCCTTCTTCCCGGGCTTAACTTTACTCACTATTTTCTCTGCCTTCTCCTCGCTCCCATTGTGCAGGGGGATGGGGAATGGGGGTTGCTGTCACTTCATCCCACATCAGCTCTGCTGCTCCTTCCTCCTTAAAAGGAGGACTCCTCACACTCTTCTCCTCCTCCAGCATGAGGTCTCACCCACGGGAGGCAGTCCTCCATGAACTTCTCCAATGTGAGTCCTTTCCACGGACTGGATTTCTTCACAGGCTGCTCCAGTATGGGTCCCTTCCATAGGGTGCAGTCCTTCGGGAATAGACTTCTCCAGCGTGGGTCCTCAGTGGGGACCTGCCAGCAAACCCAGTGTGAGCTCTTTTCTCCATGGGTCCACAGGTTCTGCCAGGAGCCTGTTCCAGCATAGGCTTCCCTTGGGGTCACAGCCTCCTTCAGACATCCACCTGCTCTGGCGTGAAGTCCTCCATGGGCTTCAGGTGGATAACTGCTCCAGCATGGACCTCCATTGGCTGCAGGGGGAAAACCTGCCTCACCATGGTCTTCATCACAGGCTCCGGCTCCTGGAGTACTTCCTCCTCATTCTTCTTCACTGACCATGGTGTCTGCAGAGTTGTTTCTCTCATATGTTCTCAATCCTCTCTGCAGGTGCAATTGCTTTTGCACAGTTTACTTTTTCTTCCCCTTCCTAACTATGTGATCACAGAGATGCTACCACCATCTCTGGTGGGCTCAACCTTGGCCAGTGGTAGGCCTGTCTTGGAGCCAGCTGGCATTATCTCCTTTGGACATGGAGGAAGCTTCCAGCAGCTTCTCACAGAAGCCACGCTGTAGCAACGCCCAGCTAACAAAGCATTGCCATTCAAACCCAATATACACACTTTTAATACTTCCTGAAATATATTATTTATATTATTATAGAATTTGAACCTGATCCTAGTAAAAATCCCAGAAATAATCAGTAATGTTTTTTGATCTGTTGACATAGATCACAAACAGTGTTAAGCCTGACTTGGCTCATATTAATAAAGGAAAACTTCCTTGATGGCAAATGTGATAAAGACTAAGATCATTTATTTTATTATGTTCTAAGAATCTGGCCTTGGTAAGTTCACATAAAAACTGCTGTCCAAAGCTGTCCTTTGCTGAATTGTACTCTGTATTAATTTCCTGTGCTTTGCTTTATGATTTACCTATTGGATTTTAAAATGATACATGACTTGAAAACACCACAGCACATAGGAAATAGAAGTGCTTTTATTGGTATTGTAATCAAATGAGCAGCAGTACACAACCTTGCTTCCTGTAACAGAAATGTATTTATCACACTGTACATTTTCTTTTTACATCGCATACACTCTGTTTCATAAAGCAGACATCAACAGTCTCCCTTTCCTGCTGAAATTAACTGTATGGGAGTTAACACATTTGTACAAGAAAGCTACCTTATCACTGTTTTGTATCAAAGGTACAAAACAGCTAAGGTCAGAGAGTTGTTATTTCTCTCTCCTTAAAAAATAGGAAAGCCAGGAAAAAAGCAAAATTTTCAAAGCTGCCTATGATGGCTGGATACCTAGCTCCTGCTGAAATCTCACAGACAACTTTGAAAATTTCAGGCTAGGTGTCTATTTTTCAGCTTACAGATGGTTTTAGTTATTTATACAAGGCCTGACAGATTATTCATTCCTTAATGTTCTGGTTTTGTAGCTCACATACCAAATAACAGCTTTTCCATTGTGTTGGTGTTTCTTTGCCATGTGCCAAAATTATTGCATAGCTATTTGTTGGTGATGTGAGTTACTTCTTTTTCTTGCTGTTTTACAGTACAATCAATGGGTGACTGATGCCCTACATCATGAAAAGAATTATTCTCAAAGTTGACTGTCTGTTTTTTTTCAAATGAAATGTGTTGGTTTTCACATTATTGCATGGAATTTAGATATTGTTAAAAGACAGACTATAAAGGATCTTCAGCAGAAGCACTGATCAAGCACTTATATTCTAAGCCTTTTTTTCTTTTTTATTTGCTGACTGTCCAAGTTAGGCCAATAAGCAGTTTAGCCAGCAAAATGCATTGATAACATGGATTGCAGACAATATAAGAAACAAAAGAATAGACAGGTATGGTGCCTCATTCCTTATGTTGTTTAATTTCCAGCTAGATTTCTACCTAATTCATTCTTTACGTAAAGAAGAGGGGGTTTTATATGGCTGTTTTTACTTTGTGATATTATGGGATCACTGTAATCTGTTAATGTGTTCATGAGTATGTTTATGTTTATTTTTTTTAACCTTTTATGGGATTTAAAACTAGGACTGTATTTTTTTTTCTGCTGAAAGAATATAGACATGTCTGAATAAAACATCTCATGAATTCATTTCTCAGGTTTGTACAAACAGAACTCTAAAAATCAAGTGGAATATTTTGTTTTGACACAAAAATGAATGATTTCTGCACTTCAGTCAAGATTACTTTCATTTTAAGATGACTTTTTTTTTCCTTTAGTGAAAACACTGGAAATTTTTTATGATTAATAAACTGCTTTACTGAGCTGAAATAATACTTCAACTTTCTGATTTAATGGAAAAACTTACAGTAAACTACAAAAATTATTATCTTAGGGACATGCTACTTTGATTCTTTAGCTAGAAAAAGGATGCTTTAATTTACTTTTCTATTCCTTTTTAGGCCTTCAGTTGTTAAATATTTGAAAAATACGTCTGTGTTAAATTATCTTAAGACTGAATGTATTCAGTGGGTGTGTCCAAAAAGTTATTCAATCTTTACAATGTTTACATAGTATTTAATCACTAGTTAGTAACACTAGTAAGTAACTAATAGTTAGGAACTAGTAGTAACAGTAGTAGTTTTTAGGTTTTTGGTGAATATAGGCAATCAGCTCAATTACAGGTAAAAGGAATTAAGGTCTATGTTAGCATTTTTGTTCTGATCACAGATGCACTTTCTGAGGAAAATCTCCCAATCAGTTTAGGTCACTTTGAATTAAGGTGCACTAGAAAGCACAAACTGGATTCTTTCCACATGATAGTACGCTGGAAGACAGGCATCAGAACTGTACTTGATCCAAAGTGAGAACAGACAAGCAATATACCTGAAGGGCATCTAGTGTGAAATCCAGACCTTCAGCACCAACTGTTTATCTCTACAGGTCAGAACTTTTTGGCCTAGTTGGTAATGTAGATGTTGTCCAGTTAGCATCTAATGTAGGTATTTAACCCTGACAGTAGACAAGCAGCTAGATGAGACATTGTCACCAAAGGATTTTTTTTTTTTTTTTAAACTGTTTTAGTTTGCGGGCTGGATTGGTTCTCCAGGTGGATTCACCCCACAGTCATATAAACATGTGTATGTAAAATGAAGTGAGGACAGTTTACTGCTTCTCCTGGTAGTCATTCAGGCAGCCAGTTTGTGAATCCAGGCTTCATATGTAGCTGGAGTGAGGCTGTGGAGAGGAATTAAAGTGCTTTCAGTCACCTTCTGAAGTCTCCACTGAGTATATAAAGTGCTCACATTTTGCTCTATATATAGACAGAATTTTTATGTATCTATACAAATAGCTAACCCCAGGAAGGTCAGTGGTGCAGAAGCCTTTTAAAGGAGGATAACGCCTTCACAGGCACAATTTTAGGTATTATACTCAGGGCTCATACTATGGTTCTATTTTTTTTTAATTAGTAGTTAAATCTTTATTTTTTAAAAGTTGGGGGAAATATACGGCACTGTAAATATTATTCCCTGTAATTAATTGCAGTACTGGTAGTGATTTACTCATTTTCTATGCAGATTTTTCAGTGTGGCAGGAAGGGAAACTGGTAGGAGGGATAAGTGAAAAAGAAGTGAAAGAGGCTGTCTTGGGCTATGTGAAAGGAGAATGAATAATGACAGGAAAAAAACTTTGTTTTCTAAAAGCAAATATGGCTGTTTGGTTTCTATGTAGTTGTTTATAAAGCATATCTGTAAAACTTTCTTTTAAGGTTTTCCTGATTTTCTTTTTAAAATATATTTTATAAGACACACATATTAATTCTAGTGCAAATGTGAAGTAAAATGTGAATTGTGAGATCTATCTAGAATAAGTTCAGAATATATTTTTCTTATACTGATTAATTTAGATATTGAAGGGCAAAGGTGTGACACCGTGACGCATAAAACTCACTAATAAATTCTGTAACAGTATTTCTGTTCCTGCCAGTTCTTTGTCTGTTTAACAACTCACCTGTGTTTAGTATATACAGGACTGCTGGGCATATTTCTAAAGAAACTCTCATCGTGAACCCTTAATGAACCCTTAGTAAAATAAGCATAAAAATAGCAACTATTTCTATGTGCTATCATAGGCTTTTAGTACGCAATAATATTTATGATGCCCAAATTCCAGAAGCCATTTATGTTGTATTACATTTTGAAACAGAAAGGATATTTTCAGACTTCTTTTTTTACTGTAGATTTCAGTATTTACACTTAGTTATTTGGAAAAGTTTCTTCCCCATTTGTCATTTTTAAAGTCATATAAGAAAAGAAGGATAAAAATAGTTACTACTTGATTTCTTATTTATACCTAATGTATAACCTAAATTGAACAATATAATTATTATGTAAAGTTTACAGTGTATCTCAGAATATTAACATATCACTGGGGAAGTTCATGTTGTGTAGGCAAAAGCCTCTGGAATATCTTACATGATTTCTCCCCCCTTGTTTTTCTCTTTCCACCTAAGGAGCTGATCTTTTGAAATAAAATCCTAGGTCTGCTAAGGCTGATGTCAAAAATTCCTGTTAACATTAATGCATTTAGATTTTTAATTTTTAGCTAGTGATTGACTATGTATGTGTTCATATGAACAAAAAGGGATTGAATAATGGTGAGCACTGTTTAGAAACTACAACCGGGAAGTGATTTTCTGGTTTTACCCACAAGACAGACGCAATCTGGTCAAAATCAGACTGTGCTTACTTGCATAGGTACAGTTAAAACCTGTCTAAGAATCTTCCATGTGCTGAGTACTTAGGTGATTTTTGTTACCTGTCCACCCAAGAACGTAAGAGGTTTGTTTTAGATTTTTAATTCCAGACCCCAAAATACAGGCCTACCCAGCACTTTGTTATCAATGCTTTTGCTGTTCTTTTCAGAGAAGAATTGTAAAAGAAGGTTCAGCTGTGAAGTACTGACTGCCAATAAATCATTCCTAATGCCTAGAATTGAATGCCTCCACTCACACAAAATAAATGCTGATACATTGCAAAGAAAAATAGGGCAATGTAATCTTAATATATGTTTATAATAAATCAGGCTTTAAGCTTGCAATCATGTTAATGTAATTTAATACGTGTAATAGTCTCTGAATAAAATTAATGACACTGTAGGACTATGGCAGTTAGTTTGTTCTTCACGTAATAGTAGGGGTTTGGCTTATGAAGAAAATCCTCACCTTCTTCACCAAGCACCCTTTTCCTCCATCAGTTCACTCTGATTCAGAATTTTCTGCTTTCCTACATACAGTGGATAACAAGTCTGCAAACATGAGCAGAGATGTCCAAACTTTAAAAATTAGAGGCTGCGGTGACCTTCTTCCTTCCCTGCTAGGTGCTGTGCAAAATATGCATATCAGCATCTTCACAGCAGTAGTGTTGTTAATCTAGTTCAAGAATGTAATAATGTAAATTTTACATTGCAGACATAACAATGCAATTTTTAATATTGAATGAAAAGGTGGTAACACTTTACACTAAGTGGCTAATCATTGCTCCTTTGGTAGTTATTGTAATATTATTTCTGATAAAATCATTTGGCATAGCTGTATATGTAATGTAGCACAGCACAAGAGTCACATTTGTATATTAGATGCTTTACTGGACATTTTTAAAAAATTGGGGGAAAGTCTTGTGGAAACTGAAGAAAGAAGGCATTTTCTAAATAAATTATATACTACATCACTATTTTTAAATAAAGAATATAATTCGTGTTACAACTTGCATAAGCAGTGCTAAAATCAATAGGAAGAAAGTGACAAAATCAGTATTAGTAAAATAACAGCAAGATTTAACGTACCGTAAACTGACTGAGTCATAATGGTAGGACATAGAACTGATGTGTTTAACAACAAAAGTATGTTATCCTAAGCAGTAAGATAACATTTTTAGCTATTCTAAATTAACAGCTTTACTGTCTTGCTATTCATGCATGCCTTATTCAGAGTATGGTTATCCTTTTATCAGAGATTATTAACATAATGTAAGAAAAAAGATACAAATATCCTGAAGGCAGAGAATATGGACCTTGAGATACTATTAAAAAAGAGTAATTGTAGACAAATTTTTAAGAGCTTCAAAAAATATTATGAGACTCAAGAGGGATGATATGTGGATGCTCAGTAAGAGCAAAATTATAATTGGCTTAATCATGTAAGTATTTCTACTGAAATCAACAAGATTATTCATGTGAACCAGGTGGTGGCCAATTACTCTTGTCCTTATTAGATGAACATTGGTCTGCTGACATATTTTAATGTTTCCTAATACAGTACAATCTTTTTGCACAATAATTTGATCTTAATTTTCTGGCATCCAGTACAATTTTTGTCCCCACTATTCCTCAATTCTGATTTAAAAATTAAACAGATGTATGTTTTCCTCCTCCTCCTTTATTTCCCAGTATAATTTCTCTGCACCTACACATTATGTGAATAGCACTGATGGAGATAAATTACCTAATAGATGCTATGGGCCTGATTTTAGCTAGCTTTTTCTTATGGTTATTCCAAGCTCAACCTGTTCTATCCCCTGCGAAGGTGCTCAAAAACATGCCTCTTGGGGTATGTTTAACACATATTTTGTCACTCCAGGTTCAGACAGGTCGGATTTACTTTGCCAGCCTGCCTCCCAGTTACTTTGTACTGTTGTATTCGCGGACAGGTATGGAAGACCTGACTGTGACATGTACTTTCACATGGAACTACTCACTGAAAAATGCAGCTCTTTGCAGGTTATTTGCTGTCAAATTATGGCCTCTCTTCACAGCTATGAGGGAGCAGAAACAGAATATAACAAAAAAACCACAAAAACAACCAAATCTCTTTTTCAGGATTTAGGCCAGCAATTACTTGGAAATAAATGTTTTCCTTATATGTATCTGTTTTTCTGTAATAACTTGCACCTTCAGTGTGCAATATGGAAAACGTGTACAGAATTGTGAAAAGTAAAGATTTGAAAAAAGATCTGTTTCTGCATTTGTATTACCTTTTACCTAAAAAAAAGAAAAAGATGCATACAGTTTTCCAGTGTTATCTGTGATATGAAAGAAGGCTCAAATGAGACTGAGTTTTCCATGGTACTAGAATACCAACCTGTCAAGGTTTCCTTTTTAATTTTTAACAAAAGAAGCATGTTACTGTCATTCCCCAGGTGCAACTGGCAGAACATTAGACATTCTTAAAACTGTGCAATATGACTTGTTAATCTCAGAGAAAAATAAACACTGACACATCTGCAACAATCATGACGAAAAGGAAATGGTTCTTAATACAAAGATAATTTTTAAAAAAAAATATATTTTAAATGAGACTTATTTGGATTAAGAGAATTTAAAAACTAAGAATAAAAAAACAGATTGAAAAGCCGGAATGAGCAGATCTCTGTGAAAGGGTCTTATCCGACAGCCATTTCAAACTGGGCTGCAGTATGAGGACATATTGCCCATCTTCTTTCTCTGCTTTTTGAGTTTAAAAGTAGAATGCAACACCTTTTTTTTTTCCTTTTTCTAGTAACAGCCTGTGCCTTTTTAAATAACCTTTCATCTTAATTTTTTAGTGCTTTGGTAACATATTCCATAATCTTATTTTGTGTCTCTTTATTTCATGCCTGTCTTTATTTTGACAGTAGGTCAAGTATTCTTGAAATACCTATGTTATCTTTTTCTTTTTGAACTGTCTGCATCTTCCTGAATTCTTTTTCATCTTTGGAAAATCTACAGATTTCTCCTTTCCTTGTTAAGAGAAAGAAAGTGTGTATTTCAGAATTGTATATTCTATATGAATATTGGATTTCATATAAGATTTGCAATGTGAATGCCTATTTCTTCTCAGCGATAATTGTCCAGATGACTTCATCTCACATTGTTCCCTGATTTAGAATAAATCCACCCTTTGCTTGTAACGACAAGTAGAATTATTTCAGCCAATTTGTTATCTTGTAATAGTTCAGTGCCCAAAGGAGGAAAAAAGGACATTAATAACTGTAGACCCACTGCATCTCTTTATTGATGTTTATTTTATAGTACCACCTATAAGAAATTATTTTCTTCTGAAATACTCAGTTTATTTCCTTTGCCTTTTATAACCTTAAATAAACTGTGCATAATAAGCTGAATATTTATAAATATTTCCTTTTTCCTGCATCCAATAGTTCTATCAAGGAATCATTGATTTGCTGTACTGCTCATCTGGCTTTGTGATATTAAAAGATTTTGGCCAGGAAAATGGTCCCTCAGACACCCATTCTCTCAGATTTTGTGTCATCACCCCAGTATACAAAGCTTTGGCTACACAGAAGCATATCAGAAATACAGACCATTCGTGAATGTTTTAGCCAGTCTATGTGATTTGAGGATCAGAGATAAATAGGAGTAGAACTTTGGAAATAAGTGAGTAATAACGATATTTAAAATTAATCCCTTTGATTAAATTATGTTTAGACTCCTCAGAGTTGCAAGAGAAACTTAAACATTCTTTCAGATGTAAATAACATAACAAAATGAGTTCATCTTTCAATGGATGTATTCCAAGGTTCATTTTCTTCTTCATCATGCCAATCTGACTTTAAAGCAATGTTACAAAAGTCTAATCTTATATATCAATACTCGTATTAAAATGTCATACTTACATTTAGGTTCAGATATATTTTTCATATTTATCCATAATTGTGTATCCACTTCTGCTGTTTTTTTTTTTTTTTTTATTTAACATGGTACAATAAACCTGCTTCTTCATTTGGATACTAAGTTTTCCCAAGTTTTTGTGTCATCATTGTGTTTGCATTACATATATGGTATTAATATTATGTTATCTTTCTTAACTGTTCTTAATCTTTCAATTTTACTCTTAGTTAGTTACATTCTAACATTCAACTAAGCTCCATAATGTATTTTAGCTGACTTTGACTCATGGACTAGTGTCACTGTTACAAATATGATTATAAAATGAAGGACAGTTTGCACTTTTCTTAATTGTCTATGTTTAAGTTTTCTAGTACTGTGATTTTGGTTTTCTTTTTCTCTTTCTGTGTATTATGACCTACTTTTAAATATAGCGGAGTTCTTATGGGTTTTCAAATACTGGATAAGGCAGTTTTGTTGGCTGCCTTTGTACACTTACTTCATTGTTTCATTTATTGGATTTATGCTGCTAGTTTGCTATTCTTTCATGTGCTTTTTGAAGTCTTATTCAGAATTTCTTACTGGATCAGCTTTAGGGTTATTCTTTGTACCATGATATTTATGTCTAGGCTTTATTTTATTTGATAAGAAATTCATCAACACCTGAATTAAAAGTAATCACCTGCTGCTGTGATACTTCTGATAGCCTCTTCTATTCCTTTGCCATGCTGTGTGGGGGCTATCTTTGACCTCAGTTGGACTTCTCTGATTACAATGATTATCAGACTATATTTTAATTCATTCAAATTGCTGTCTAAAAAGTTTCACTTAGTTCAGTAATTTGAGCTTGCAGGTTAGCATTGGAAAGACATAATATGAAGAAGAACATAACAATGTTAAGATTATTTAAAATATGGTGAAAGGAATCACCAAAAGATCAGCATGCTTGATAAAGTTACATTCTTCATTACAATATCTTTTTCACTGGAAATACTTTGAATGCATGCAAACTTTCATATGGAATATCTAAATATTATTACCTAGGGAAACATCATCTTGTTGCTTCTGCTTATAATGGATTTGCACGTAAGTGATACATATGTGTGTAAGGCCTGTGTGGAGATTTATGAGCTTTACAAGAGGATGAACTGCTTTAACCTTGTTTTTTAAACTATATGTTCTTGATACTGCTTTAAAAATATGCCCCCAAAAAAGCAGTGATAGTATGAGTTTGACCTAAACCGTGTCCTTGCCACAAGCCAAAAGACAGGCTGTGAATGATTAGACTTTGAAGTTTTATTCAGTGAAGCACACTTCTAGACAGACAGAAACCAAAGTCAGCCCCTAATTTTTATAAAGCAATGTAGAGAAATGTTCCTTTGCTGCTTATAAAATGTAAATGTGCAGAAGGTGCTAAAAATAGCTTGAGAAAAGTGCAGATAGTAGGTCAGTACTGTTTCTTTGAATATATATATTTTTTCCCATCATTATAGAGAATCTTAAGACAGTTCTCATTCTAAAAAATAAATACTCAGCATTTATATATGGAAACTGCAGTCCGACTCATTTTATTTCTGTAAGTAATGTCATTAAATCAATGGTGGTAGTCACGTAAGGTAAGCACCATATGGCCCTTTGTCTGTCTTAAAAAAGATGCACATTTATCAGAGAGATTTGTTATTAAAATGTGGTGGTGGAGAGATAAATCAGTGCTGTTTTTTAAAGGTTAGATCAGTTATAAGGGTCTTCAATGCATGTGGCATTTTTATCATAGTTAAGATCTATTCTTAAGAGGATTTTTTTTTTCTGCTTTAAATGCTTATTTTAATGTTGGGTCTGATTTTATGGCTCCTGTACCCTATAAAAAGAGCTCTTTGGAGGATGAGTTTCCTCCATCATGGAAACTTTTTAGTTTTTAGGACTTTTGCCACATAAGAAAAACTCTGAGAAGTTTTGGGAGACCAAATTGTGAAGAGAATGAGGCTAACTATTGTATTGCTTAACAAAGTAATATTACCCAATAAATACACCTAGAATATTTTAAAATTTAATTCCGTTGAAACTCAAGTAAATTGGGCAGGAAAAAGGGAGGTCATTGAGGTCAAGTCTCTAATAAAACCTAGTGATTAGTAAAATGGGAGATCTAAAGGCAGAACCTCACTCTGCCTGATGCCATGTGATTGGATGTCAGGCGCTCACTCTGGCTCAACCAGGGCAGGAATTTGGTCTATGATATTATGAAGTTTTGGGGTTTTTTTCTTTTTAAAGTAATTATCAAATTCTTCCTGTCCATAGGACCAGAAAGTTAGTAATTTCATCAAACAGTTCTACTGAATGATGCTTTTTGTACTTTCACTTCTCACCTATGGTACTGGAAAGAGACATTTAAGAATAGCGCATTACTTAAAATGTTCATTTCTGAATATACTTCTGAAAAAGATACTGAATACTGAGTTTAAAGAAATATTTTCATCAAACCAGTGGCTAAAATCCTCTGGTTGAAGTTATTAAATTTTTGTAGTCTTTGAAATAAACCATCTCAAAGACTTTATGGAGGAAAAAAATATGAATGCAAGAAAATCATGAACAGCAACTCTCATGCATTTCAAATTGACTGCTCTGGGTTTGTCTACTTTGGATAAAAGGAGGTTGAGGCTCACTATAGCTTCCTGAGGAGAAGTGGAGAGGGAGGTGCTGATCTCTTTTCCCTGGGATCCAGTGATAGGACATGTGGGAATGGTTCAAAGCTGCATCAGGGAAGATTCAGACTGGACATTAGGAAGCATTTCTTTGCTGAGGGGGTGGTCAAACACTGGAACAGGCTTCCTAGAGAGGTGGTCGATGCCCCTAGCCTGCCAGTGTTTAAGAGGCATTTGGATATTGCCCTTAATTTGCTTTGACTTTTTGTCAGCCCTGAATTGGTCAGGCAGTTGGACTAGGTGATCATTGTAGGTCCCTCCCAAATGAAACAGCCTGGTCAATCTGTTCTGTTCTGTTCTAAATCTCTCATTCTAAATTCATGCAGTTTCACCATCTTCAATTATGTTTCAGCATGGTGCATAATATGAAAACAAACTGCATGAAAAATAGACTTTCAGACTGTCTTGAGCAATTTGCTTTCATTAAGTCAAGCCACTAATAGCTCTGTTCAGTGACAGCTATGTTTGGTAGGTGGGTAGATTGATTTTTACACTTTCTATTCCTTAGTGCTCCGTTCATAAAAAAATAACTATGTCAAATAATATTTATGTTCTGTGAAAATGCTTCTAAGAAAGCATTAATATCAATTAAGCCTAATAGTAACATAGAAATATAAAATATGTTTGTGAAAATAATAATGGAAAATAGTAATTTAAATCAGGCATTGCATAAAATGTGGTTTAGAAAGTAATTACTGTCTACTCTAAAGTAAAAAACTCGACAGAATAGTAAATAATCATATCAATATCAGAGCATTCTGGCATGTTATAAAATAAGCTAGGTAAAATAATCGCTAAAATGCTTCATATTGGCAGTATTGCTGAATTACTGAGCATCCCTAGGAATCCCTAGTATCCCTCCCTAGGAAAACAAAATATATGAGAAAAACTGCTATGAAAATTAAATGTACATGATAATAAAAATTAAGAATTCAAAATAGAATTCCAAACAAAACCTGAAAGGGGACATTATTTCTTTCTAGGTATGGGAAAGAGAGAGTGGAGGACTAGAGAGAAAGGGTAAAGTGCATGTAAATATCAAATGGAGAAAAAAGCTATTTAAACAACAGGACACTGTTAGTGTAAGAATAAAAATATTGCTCATTAATAAATATTGCCTAGAAATAAAAAAGAGCTTGATAAAATTCTGTAACAGTGTTCTAATAAAATGTACTACAATCCAAAACCCAGCTTTGTTTTAAGATGACAGTCATTTTCTAGCTTATTATATTTTGTGGTTGCTTTTAATTCTAAGGGACTGACTCTATGACCCAAAGATCCACTGCAGGTCTAAACTGTTTTGTTTCAGTTCATGTTTTTTCTCCTAATTTATTTCTCCATTTGGTTTTTGGTATTGTTCCAGAATGTCCAATTAATTTTGATGTTACTGATCACAGTCAGTAAGAGCTATATTCCTGAGTTCATATATATTCTACTTCAACAAACTTTTCAGCAAGACCTACCAGAATATTGACTCCCTCCCCCGCTTTTTTTTTTCAAATTCAACTTTAATACTGATGATAATAAAATTGATATCATTTCCATGGAACTTATTACTAAATAAATACTAAATTCTTCAAGTTTTATACATTGACCCCTTCTTTACCTATCAGTACAAATGCTTTCTGAATTTTGTTTTTGTTAACGGTTTGTTTTTATTTTCCTCCCACAAAGAAAATCTCATCAAATGTAACCCCAGGCTGCAGCTTATATTGACAGATTATTGCAAGTTTTCAGATGAATATCTGAATGTTCTTTTTCTTAGAGCAAACTAATCATGTAAATTGGGGAAGGTAGCACAATTTTTTAAATCCTCACGAAACATTCTCACCAATAGTAGCTGTGAGGTACGTGAAGACTTCAGGGGGTTATATTTAAAAATGGCTTATATTGCTCTACAGCTTTGCATCATTTGATATGAAGGTGTAATTTAGACATGCATAAGTCATAAATCATTCTTGTCACCTGGAAAAGGTGCCAATAAGAATTTCAGAGGAATCATTCTCACAATTTTCACTTTTGTATGTAAGCACTTACTTAGACATCTATTAGTGGGGAAACATGATCTCATATTAGCCAGATTCTATTGATTCTGTTCCCATTACTGTAACCTTAGACAGACAGAACTAAATCATAATTATAATTCCTATCTGGGTGTCATCATTGTGTACGTCATCAATAAACTAATGTATATCCTGTTTAAAAATAAAAGTTTCATACAAATATGCTTCTTAGTAGTCAAGTTGCATAACATGTGGCCCAATATCCAAAACCAATATCTAATCTGTTGTCAACTACATCCCTTACTTATGTATGAATTACAGTTATGTCTGAGGTATGCTTTGATTTCAGTATACAAATAAGATTGAGAGAACTCTAATCAATTTTATTAAAATGAAAACCAAAAAAATTGGGATGATTGTTGATAACTGAAGATAGACCAAAATTTTTTGATTCTCAGCTTGAGGGGAAGAGGAGTTGATTTAAGACATCAGCACACTTCTGCAGGGTTTTAATAATGTTTTGTATTTGAAGGAATACCTTTTTTGTGTCATTAAGAAGTGTGGGTGAATCAATACTTCAGACATGATGCTGCAGAAGCATAACAGAACATAATGTTTCTCCACATTAGGGAAATTGTAATAGAAGGTCCCAAACTTATAATACACAGAAGATCTGTCTTGACACATTTTAGTACCAAGTGCATTTATAAATGCAAAGTTGCTAAAACCAAACCATCAAAACCATTGACTGCAGATGAGCAATATGCTGAAATTTAGGGTTAATCTTAGATATTCCTAAGAAGAACTGAACATCCAATTTTAAGGAATTTCCTTCAGCTACTACCAAGTGGAGGAAAGAACAACTTGAAAGTCAGGAATTAGAAAATGTGAGCTGATTTCCCATCAATAAGCATTTTATATACACCGGAGTTCCAAATATATGCAGGTAAGGGTGGTCATAGAAGGATTTACTGCAGATACGAGGTTGACTTAATGCCTGAAATGTGGGCTGACTACTCAGTGATGTTCTGGATTGCTGCAAGGACCTGAGCTGCAGAACTCAATAGCAGGGATCATCAGTAGGTCTAAACTTAAGATCTGCCTTAATTTTTTGGTGTAGGCTTTGAAATAAATTGGACTATTTGCCTGATGAAAATTGGACTATCTCAGATTGTATATGGTATGTGGATGCCTGTGTACACACCAGAGTATGTAGCAATTTGCTCAGAAATTTTACTAGTTCTTCCAGTTTTTTAGTATGGGAGTATTTGAATATAAACTCTTCACTGTGTTTAGCATTGAAGTGAATATAGAACTAAAGCATAGCATTTTAAAAACCTGACAGTTCTTTGTAATGAAAAATAAATCAGGATTGCTAATTCCCCTTCATGTGAAGAAGTCCATGATTATGAATACATAATAAATGTGATGTTTTTTATGGAAGTGGAACTGGCTTGAAAGCTTTCACTGCTAATTGTCAAAACATTTTTTAATTTTAATTAAAATTAAATTTTAAGCCTTGGAAATTAGCTTACTGTCATCGCAGCAGTCTGCTGCTGTAAGACCCATTATTTTAATTTCTTACTGCAGTTCCTGTTGAGAAATCAGCTATGCAAACTCTTGTTTTATATAAATCAAACATGATTATATGTATCTTTTATAATGTGACAAGAATGAGTAATATCAGAAATTGAAAATTAGATTAAGATATCTGTATCTCAGGACATTCAACGTATCATAGAAGACAAAGTCAGATTTTCTCTGAATGGATTTATTTGTTTCTGATTTGGTATGAAATATTGTAAACTCCCTTGACTGAAGCCAAGCAGGATCTCATGCCCTGAATAACTGGGGAAAAAGAAAAGAGGGGAGAAGGGAATCTTGGTATTATGACAATGTGTGGAGTGTGGTACAAGAGTCAACTGAGGAATTACCAGCTCAGTTCAGTGATAAGTCTGTCATATTCTTTTGACTTTTCCGATCCATTTGGATATATTTTTGTCTGCAGGGTTCTGAGTCATAGAGGAACTATTAGCTTGGACTCCATGTTGGGATGTGCATGCTCTGCATGTTTGCTTAACACTACACCTGTGTACTAAGCTGTAGCTGAACCAATAGGCTTTATCAGATCAAAAGTTGTAATGCACTGAGTCAGCTACACAGTACAGATAATCTGCAACATATACAACTTCTCTGCAGGTAACTGGGAAGTAAATAGTCCTGTTTTATTTCACATTCCACTTAGGCTGGAGTTTACCATATGTTACACAGCAAACTGATTTGCAAGTGGTAACTTAAACTGGAGAATAAATACCTTTTTTTTTTCGTTCCCTACCAACTGATAAATCTCGTCATCTGTTAGATATTACACATCACATAATTACAATTTTTAAGAAATTCACAGAGTCACAGAACAGCCCAGGTTGGAAGACACCTCGAAAGATTGTCTGATCCAACCTTTTGTGGGAAAGGGAGATTATCTAGCATCCTGTCCAATCGCATCCTGAAAACTGTCAGTGATGGGGACTCTACCACATCCCTGGAGAGGTTGTTCCAGTGACTGATTGTTCTCACTGTAAGAAATGTATCTGTTATGTTGCGATGAATCTTCTCCCTGTGCAACTTGTACATGTTTCCCTTTCCATGTAACTCCTCATGAAGAGAGAGCCTCTGTCCCTTTTGTAGCTGCCTTTTAAGTACTGGAATACTGTGATCAGGTACCCCCTGAGCCTTCTCTTCTCCAGGGAGGAAAGACCTAACTTCCTCATAGCGCAGTTTCTACATCCTTTTTATAATTTTGGAGGCCCTCCTTTGGACCTTCTCCAGTCTGTCTGTGTCTTTCTTGAAGAGTGGGGACCAGAATAGGACACAGTACTCCAGGCACGGCCTAACAAGTGCTGAGTAGAGTGGGATGATCACATCTCTGTCTCAGTTAGTAATGCCCCTGGAAATGCAGCCCAGGGTCCAATTTACGTTTGTTGCACTTCACTGCTGTCTACTGCTTAGCTTGTTGTCCACCAGGATTCTGAGCTCCTTTTCAGCAAGGCTTCTCCCAAGGCACACATTTCCTAGTCTGTAATGAGTTCTTTGTTTATATTGTCCCAGGACTTTGCATTTAACTTCACAAGTGAAACTTCACACAGTTCTTGCTAGCCACTCTTCCAGCCTGTCCAGGTCTCTCTGCAAGATGGATCTCCCTTCTGACATGTTCACCTCACCACCCAGTTTATTGTCATCAAGCTCTCGATTCTTAATCACACTGCTGCTCTCATGTTTAAATTCTAAAAAGAGTCTGAACTAGTTAGTGTAATAAGATAGCAGGAAAATAAATGTCAAACTATAGGATAGGCCTCTATGTGTTCAAGTAGTTTTTACTAAGCGTAAAAATTGATTCAAAATAATGTTGCCCCAGAATGTTTCATGAGAAACTGACTGCTATGAAAAATTAATTTTTCTGTTACTATTTCATAGAAATATTTACAGTTTACAAAATATTAAAAGTTCTATCTCACTTCAGCTATGCCTCCAGTTCAGCACTCACAATATAAGACAGGAGTGTCTTGTTACTTCCAGTACATGCTTACAACTTACTTTGCAAAAATTCCAAGAAATGTTGGCAGGTAAAATTATTACCTCCAACATCCAAGCAGACAGAAATTGTTCCTTCTGCTGCTTATAAGGCTTTGACCTTCACTCCGTAAGCAAAACTCTCCCGGCGTAAGTGGAAGTTTTGCTCATGTAAGGACTATAGGTTTTTTGTAGCTTGTATCCAGAGCTTAACCTTCAGTGCTGATGTATAGTGAGGAGTAACTAATGTATGTTTTCCACAGAAAGTCTTCATGAGACAAAAGTAATTAGGAAAATAATGTTTATTAGACAAATAACATTGCTGTCTGACTCATGGGAATCAAACAGAAAAGTTAGAATCAGTGTTTATTAAAAAACTAGTGACAGAGAAATTAATCTATTGGAACATAAATTGGAAGTACTAATATGGTGACTTAGGTCAGTAAATCTTTGAACTCTGCTGATAGCTCTTTTTGGTTCACATACAGAATTTCTGTTCTTTTTGAAATTGAAATATGAATACAGTAAGAAATTTTGAAGTGATCTGGAAATAATGATAATCAGTTCTTATGTTTGATGTAAATCAATTAAAATTCTGTTTATTTAAAAAAAAAATCTGGGAAAATTGGCTGAAACATATTGTGTATGTCACCACTCACTTTTAAAACACTATACAAAATCCCACTATGCATTTTTTTTCACCTTAAGCACTATCTGGAAAATCGTCATGCTGGGATACACCAATGCGTGCAGCATGGGGAAGAAACATAGGAAATTAGTGATCTGGGTAAAGTTGTAGAACTTTGATCTTGCTGGAATCATGGTGATGCAGTGGATTGGATCAAATGATTGGAGTGCTACAATGGAGGGATAAAGGCTTTTTAGGAAGGACAGAGCAGGAAGATTAGGAGGTAGAATTGCCCTTTGTGTGAGAGAGCAGCTGAAATGTATGGAGGATGCACGATCAACCAACGAGAGCTTTTGGGTAAGGATTAAAAGACAGACCATTATGGATGACATAATAGTGGGTGTCCACTGTAGACCACCTGATCAGGAAGAACAAGTAGATGAGGCCTACAGACAACTAGAAGGATCCTAACGTTTGCAGGTTCTGGTACTCATGGGGAACGTCGACCATGCTGATATCTGCTGCAACAGGGACAGCACAGCAGGGCATAAACAATCCAGGACGTTCCTGGAGAGCTTCAGTAACAACTTCCTGACCCAAGCGACAAAGAAACCTAAGTGGAGAGGTGCTCTGCTGGACCTCACACACAAGGAAGGGCTTTTTCAGAATGTGAAAGCCAAAGGCAGCCTTGGCTGCTGTTACTGTGAGATTGTGTAGTTCAGGATCCTGAGAGGAAGGAGCAGGGCAAAAAGTGAGATAACAACCCTGGACTTCAAGCAGGCATTGACCTCTTCAAGGCTCTGCTTGAAATAATCCCATTGGATAAAGTCTTGGTTGGAAGAAGACAATGGCAGGGGGGTTGGAACTAGAGGATCTTTAAGGTCCTTTCCAACCCAGGACCATTCTATGATTCTATGATTCTAAGACCCCAAGAAAAATTGTTTATGTTCAAGGCTCATGTCCTGCAAGCTCAAGAACTGTCCATCCCAACAAGCAGCAATTCAGGCAAAAAATGTCAGGGGGCCTGCAAGGAAGAACAAAGTGCTTTTGGAAAAACCTCAGATATAAAAAGGGAGTATATGAAAGGTGGAAACGGGGGCAGGTAACCTGGGAAGACTACAGAGACATTGTCTAAGCATGCAGAGATGCGGGTAAGAAAATCAAAGCCCAGGAATAGAATCTGGTGAGGGACGTAAGTGGCAACAAGAAAATCGCCAGGAGCAGTCAGCATGGATTCACCAAGGTGGAGTCATGCTTGACCAACCTGATAACCTTCTATGATGAAATGACAGGCTTGGTAGATGAGGTGAGAGAAGTGGATATTGTCTACTTAGACCAGCATGGCTTTTGACATGGTCTCTGTCACCTGACACTAAGGGGGCAGACAGGTTCTTTTACGAATCCTTGACAGAATGATGACAGCACTATTACCAGGGGTCGGGAGCAGAGCGTACCAGTCACACCCTTCCATGACATCCCCATAGACAAACTCTTGATAAGTGGGCTGGAGGTGGACCGTGAAGTGGATTGAAAGCCGTCTGACCAGACAAGCCCAGAGGGTGGTGGTGTGTGGAATGAAATCTGCTTGGAGGCTGGTAACTAATGATGTACACCAGGGAGTAATACTGGGTCTGTTCCTGTTCAATATCTACATGAATGATCTGGAGCATGGGGCAGAATGTACCCTCAGCAAGTTTGCTGATGACATAATACTGGGAGTGGCTGATGCACCAGTGTTGTGCTACCATCCAGAGGGACCTCAGTAGGCTGGAGAAATGATCTGACAGCAACCTCATGAAGTTCTGAAAGTGAAAAGACTGACACCTGGGAAGGAATAAGCTTAGGCTGGGGATTATTCATCTCAGAAATGGTTTTGCAGAGAGGCAGAGGCGAAATGGTTTTGCTATGGCAGAGGGCGTGCAAGATACACATAGGACCGGCAATGTATCCATGCCACAAAGGCAGCCAACAGCTTCCTAGGCTGCATTAGGTGGACCATTGCCAGCATGTCAAGGGAGGTCGTCCTTCCCCCCTACTCAGCACTGGTGAGAAGCCACACCTGGAGTATTGTGTCCACTTTGGGGCTTCCCAGTACCAGAGAGAGATGGAGCTACTGGAATGAGTCCAACAACGGGCTACAAAGATGATTTAGGGGCTGGAGAAACTCTCCTGTGGTTAAAGGCTGAGAGAACAGGGACTGTGCAGCCTGGAGAAGGGAAGGCTCAGAGTGATCTCTTCAATGTGAGCAAGTATCTGATGGGAGGGTGTAAAGAAAATCGAGCCAGGATCTTCTGAGTGGTGCCCAGTGACAGGCCATGAGACAATGGGCACAGACTGAAATATAGGAGAGTCCATCTGAATTTAAGCAAAACTTTTTTTTACTTTGAGGTCACTGAGTATCTGAATAGGTTGCCCAGGGACGCTGTGGAGTCTCTATCCTTGGAGATATTAAAAAAACGTGGAGCTGTGCCCAGTGACAGGACAAGAAGCAATGGGCACAAACTGAAACACAGGAGGTTCCTCCTGAACATGAGGAAACACTTTTTCACTGTGAGGGTGACTGAGCACAGGCAGAGTGTGCCCAGAGAGGTTGTGGTGTGGAATCTCCATCCTTGGAGATATCTAAAAGCTGTCTCGACATGGTCGTGGGTAACTTTCTGTAGATGATCCTGCTTGAGCAGGGAGGTTGGACAAGATAACCCCAGGAGACCCTTCCAACTTTAACCATTCTGTGATTCTGGGCTTTACAAGTGTGATATCTTTGACATTGGTAGTTTTATAACATTACCAGATAGAATGGTTCTTGTATGGTCTAAAACCTCAACATCAGTCCTGAAAGAGGATAACCACAGCTGACAGCTGGTGGCTAAACAAAAATTTAATTAAGAAACTACTAATCAAATACTAGGTAACCTCTTTGGAAAACATTTCCATGCATGGAACAAGGATTGAAAATTGAAGTGTAAGTATTTTAGATAATTTCTTATGGAAGATGTGTGAATAAAATTTTAATTTTAAGTCCCCAAAACTTAATTGCTAAACATTAGTATAATTTTTAATCTCCTCCTCCACGGAAACTCATTTTTATGTCCAACTGGAATGCCTACCTGCTAGTCTTTGAATATTTTTTTATTCAAGAATAAAAAAAGACACCATGTATGTTTCTAAAATTGCAATTATTTGGAAATATTTTTGTGTTATGATGATTAAAACCCTCTTTTTTTTAACAACAGTTGAAAAGGTTTACATATAAATTCATTAACTGTTAATTGAATTGGGAGATTTTACTATTCTCTTCAAATCCCCAGAGCTCTAGACAACTTCAATTCCAAAATCAATAAAAACAATAAAAATCTTGAAAAGTGAAATTTATTTTGATCTGGTGAACAGAACTCTAGTTATTGTAACTTAGAAACTTGTATCTGATGTTAATTTTGTTTTAACTGATGTTAAAATGTAGTTCTGAGCTAAAAAATACAGGGTATGATTTCAGTTATATCAATGCTAGCTGCATCAACATTTTTCAAATTGGCCTAGAGATCAGCCATAGCTGCTTCTGGCTTTGCTGCTCATTAGCAGAATAAAACATTCTCTCTATCAAGCTATGGAAACAAGGTATGATCATTCACAAAAGAGAAACTTGTGAAACTATCAATAATATAAACAACTTCAAAAAATCAGGACATGTTATATTAAGAAAAAAGAAACTATGAAAAAAAATTTGGGGATTTTTTTGGTTTACGTCTGTCTAGTTATACGGATGTTTTATATATCAATACAATGAAGAAATTCACTATGCTGTAAAGTACTAGAGCTAATGCATTTTTAGATTTGATGCTTGCATCCTAGCTAGTAACTCAATATGAAGTACAATGTTACATCTCATTTTATCATGAATTAGATTATGGAGTCTTCCAGGTAGAGAAATCTTTGGTTACCCAGATCATATTTAAACATTAACTGAGATGAAAGCACCCCCCACCAGCTGTATCCATTTAACCCTGTTATTTTATTCACATTAAAATTACGCACCAATACTCAGCCTGTTGAAAAGATGTTAAATTGGATCTTGATGTTCCCAGTATATTGTTTTCATGACTGTTAGGTCAGTAGTCTTCAGGGAAATTAGATAAATTTCCCTGAAATTATTTTGCTCCATCATTATGAAGAACTAAGTTTGTCAGTGTTTATAAGACATATCTATACTTTAGATTCTAGGGAGAAATGCATGAGTAGACATAGGTAGACACAGGTCCAATATCTTGTTACTTCACCTATCTGTAAATTAGATGCTCATGACTCTCCAGAGAGAAAAGGAGACATAAAGGATCTAGAATGAATCTGAGTAATTCGAAAGGGGGTGGAGGTAGGGGCCGGGGAGTGGTGGTGGAAATGTCTTAGAAACAGGGACAGAATTTAATTTTGTTATCTTATTGAGTGACTTTTTTACTTTGCATAGTAGGTGGATTTTTTTGTTTTTCACATAAGCATAGAAAAAGACTGGTATGCAGAATTTCAGCTCACCCTTTTTGCAAAGGTTTTTGTTTAAAGACAGTAGAAATAAATTTGCATTTTCTGTGAATTGCTCTCCTTTGAGTTTAAGTTTTATTTAATCTTCAAATTTTAGCATGATGTAAGAAGTAAAGTTGCTGCCATTCAAGCACCTAATTTTGCAAGAAGTTTGGATATGAAAGTGGTAGTACTTTATTGTCTGAATTTAAACTCAGTGAAACATTTATGTATTTATAAATGAGGTTTACTGATGTAAATTACTTGCTCCTTATAAATCCTTTTGACTTCAGCTAGTCACTCTATATAAATTAAAGGGTATAGAATCGCTGTCCAAATACCTGTGCACTAAAGATGGGATAAGTGTCCCGCTGCTCCTGTTTGCATTAAACATCTTTGTTGAATTGTTTGTACATGTTCATGCAGACAGCAGGATTAATTCTTCTCTTAATGATATATGTACTTTTAAAAATATGACTCTTTTTGAAAATGTAACAGAAATATGATTTTTTTTCCAGAATTAGATCAAGGGAGACTTTTGGTGCCATTTCAATGAAGTCAGAATTTCAAATCAAATCAAAACTTTCATGTAAGCCTGGACAACGTGGTGCATACCATGATTTTATTTCCATCTCTGCATTCAGAATACTGGTTGTTGAGCAATTTTGCCTTTTTTTTTTTCTTTCCACAAAGCAATTTATTGTTAGATACAAATTTCTACCAGTGCATATTTTGTTATAAGCAGAATTCAAATGACTAGCATTTTATGCAAATGAAGGTGAATCAAATACTATTAAGTGATATGGAGTCACATCAGATTCTACAGTTAACATTGCACCTGACTTCCTACATTATCTCATTTTTATATAGTTTCCTCTGATTTAACTGGAATAAGACTATAATACCTGAGCAAAATTGTAAATAGGTTAATTTTTACCTCACTGTTTTTATGTCTGGAAGTAATCTGTCAAAGCGTCACTGAAGTTTTTCTCAGCTTTTAAATCTATTCATCACTCCCTAGATGCTTAGCATACAGTCTATTCTAATGGTCTTAGCAGGAACTGACACCTTTTCTAATTTTGTGCATCAAAGTTCCCTAAGCATCTCTGCTAAATTAGGAAATCCTATAGATACAGAACAAGCCAAGAAAGCAAATAAGGTTTTCCAACTGGAGGTCTAAACCTCAGTTGTGTCTCTCCTGGATTTATCGGAGGCTGGGAGCAGGCACAAAATGGATTTTTAACTCCCTTCCCCACCTCCTCCCTCACTCCTCCAAAACTGGATATTCATTATCAACTCTGTTGACTTGGTGTGGTTGTCTTTTGTTACCTTGCAAAGGAGGGATATAGTGAGATGAGTTTCTGATGAACAAGGAAGAATACAGGAGGTTCTGCTGTGAAATAGGTTTGTTCCTTTCCAGGTCCCCTGAAAGAGTAGAGTCATAGAAGAGAGTCTCAAAGAAGAATACATATTCTTATTAAGAATATGTAAAAGGTGTCCACATAAGGGATTAGGAATATTTTGTTTTGTATGTTCTAATATAATCCTGAATCAACTAAACATACGAGAGGAGTGACCTACAGAAAATTCCCACAAATTGTCTTGTGCCACCATAATTACCTAAAGTGCAGTACAGATAGTAGGGGTTAACAGTTATGGAAGTACTCTAAGTGTAAAGATGCTGAAGGTATGCATCTTCACAAAGCATTAAATGAGTACTGGGTAAATATAAATAGAAAGCATTCTATATAGCTGTGTCTGTTTCTGTAGGAACAGTAGGAGTGCCGAGTGCTGTGATTTGAACTAAAGACATGTTACCTTTACTATTGTGTGTGCAGTTTGCATTATAAATGGTAGCAGAAGAAGATTCTATTGTACTGAGTAACCACAAAGCATAGTGGGAAAAAAACCAACCCCAAAACCCTTGGGAAATTAAGCAAATATGTCTACACATTGTGAAAATTCTGTTAGACTTTTTAGGCAGTGTATTGATCAGCAGGCTTGTTTTCCTGGGGTACAGGAGAGACAGAAAGGGAACGTTTCAACATGTACAGCTTTGAATCTCTTCAGTGACATACTAGAGAGAATGAGCAGCTTGGGTTGTTTCAAGTTCAGGGAGCATTTGATGTTCAGATATGAGAAGAAAAGGAAATAAACAGTTATAAAATTTTCAGCAGCAACAACTTTCCATTGATGCCCTGAAAATAGTAATTAGCTCATTCGGAAATTCTTCTGTGGGAGTATCAAACCACTGAAGCATAGCGGTTTTACTGAAGGTTTCTGACCCAAATGTTCCCACTTCAGCTACAAAGATGTCAGTGAGCTATAAACAAAGCAGGTGCTGTTCATAACTACTTGTGTGAGTAAAAGAAAGAAAGGTCTGTCTGCTAAAATGCATATAGTCATGCTGAAAGGAAGCACAATCATGTTTACCATATAAAAATCGAAATTGTCCAGAGTCCTTGAAAAGAACAAATAAGAATTACTTTATTCTAGTCCAATATTAAGTGATCTGTTAAAACTGACTAAAGTGTTGGGAACTATGTATCCCTTTTTAACAACCTTTCAGTAAAAGTACTAATATTTCAGTAAAAGTACAAATTAAACAATATTGGTTTGATGATATCCATATTTTGATAGGAATTAATGGGGAAAATACAGAAGAAATCCTGGCAGACTTTAGCAAGAGCTATGAAGTTTTAGATTATTAGGCTACTTCACAAAAGCAGGTACATGAGTATAGATTTGGGCATTTTATCTGCTGTTAGACAGATGTGAAAAAACTAATTACTAGTAAAATTGGTAGGATTTTTATTTTCTTTTAGGCATTAGCCCAAACAATATTTATCTAAAATCTGCTGATGGTAAGAAAATGCTTAAGTGATTCAGGACAAAGGAAGAGAGTCCATAATGAGGCTGTATGCCTAGAATTTTTGACTGTTTTCTGTTAAGGTCCTGGTAATGTCATCCAGTCTCATAAACATTAAGATTTAATGAAGTAGATAGGAAAATTGTGAGTCTGCTGCACTGGCTGTTTGGAAGAGATCTTATCTATTTGGTAGCCCAAGGGTTAAGTATTCACACAGATGGTACACCTTCAAATTTTCCATCCTTGAATACATAACTCTGGCATTTCACTGTCAGTCAGTTCCTGAAGCAATGCTGGAAGTATAAAGTTGGGTTTCCTCCCTTGTTCTACTTTTTCTAGGCCCCAGATGGGATTTTTTATTCCCTCAGTACCCGTCCTTTCTGATGATGGTGATGACTGTTCTTTTTAAAGGTGTGATATTGTCATGACACTTTATTTTTGAGCTAAAACATCTGAAATATTAGTGAGTAGGTTAGCTGCTGAGTGTGCCATCACCCCTCTTCTGATACCTAGTTGAAGCAAAACTGAGCAAATATCTTCACTGTTTTACTATTTTAAAAGAAATTATGACTGTCTGTATAAACTTTCATTCTTCCACCTATTTTAACACTTTAACCGTAGAAATAAATTACTGGGATTTTTTTGTTTGTTTGTTTGTTTTTTGTTGTAGTGAGGGACAGAATGATTAAAGCAAATAGAATTGACAAAAAAATCTATATGATCAATGGAGAAATAATGATACAGGTTTCTAAACCATCAAACTCTTCTGGTTGTAGAATTTGACAAAACAAAAGTTCACCCACAAGCAAATTAATCAACACCTCTGTACATATTCTGAAAGACAAAAATAGCTTATGTCATTTACACAGCTCTTGTGTACTAAAGGCATATGCAAAAAATTCACACTTATGAGAGTGGATCCACCAAGTCACATAATTTGGCCTTACATGTTTTTTTATTCTCCTGTGAAATTCTGTGTGTCACTTTGTGAACAGTTTACAACATGCTGAAAAATTAGCACCTAGTTCTGCCTGGAAAAACTTCTCCAGACTGCCTCTAATATTGCAAGAACAATGCATGTTCCGTCAATGATTTCCATTAATTGTTTAAAACTGTAACTCTGTTGATGGTGAATATGCTTTTTTTTTACATTGCCAACATTCATAAATCTTGAATGAAGAAGATTCCTCTGAAATTCAGGGTTTTGCAATATCACACGTTTTAATTTCTTTTCCCTTAAGAAGCTTTACCATTAACAATTATTTATTAAACCAAATTGTGTTTTTAAAAAATCTTAGGCTAAATAAGAATAATAGTAAAACCACTAAATTCTTAGACCTCCCTTCAATTTCAGTGTTGTTTTTTCTGAAATGAAGATGATAGAAATTAACTTCCAGAAGCTTCTTGACAGTTTTTTAGGACTCCTGAAATATAATCTGCATGGACAGACCCTCATGCCAGCACAGCAACATAGTGATTCAAAGGGATTGTTAAAACAACCAAGGACATAATAACTAACCTTTTCTTCAATAACTTTTTGATGCAATCACATTTTTCTACGTGTTTTATTGTCCCAAGGCTCAGCACACTTGCATCTTTCAAACAGCTAGACAATTTTCTGAAAATAGCCCTTCCCCACAGAATTTTCTACACACACAGAGTTCATAAGCCTAAGAAAAATAGACACTATTTTCACATATGCAGCTCAGCGTAGCTTTACGACAGATACAGATGATTTGAAGTATAAATGAAGATGTTATGGATGCTAAAAACATCCTAAATAGGAGAAACAGTACTATGCAGTAAAGCAATAAAGCATGTTCATCTTCAATGCTGATGTCTTGTCTACTCACACTTGAAACACTTTTATAACATGAGTGTTCAGTCTAATGTTTGGGATTTTTCTTACCCTTGTACTTAATAAAGTCATGTGTGTCCTCTGATAGTACTGAAATGCACAGAGAGCCTGTCCAGTATTTAATGAGAATTCTGTCAGTCACATACATCACCATTTCAGGATATTTGTGACACCAGCTTGCTTACATTTCAGTGTCACTTTCACAAGAATCCGTAAGGGTAATTCATGGAAGTCCTTTGAGATATAGCATTCTGTTCCACAATGATGAATCTATATAAATTTTAAGGGAAGTTGTTTGAGTAAGCCAAATAGAAGGGAAAGAAAAATAGAACTGATGCAGATTCTCTTTACGAAGCTCCTGTACTACTTTTAAACATTATATGTCAATTTAAAGCAACATTTGTTGCTTTGTAAATGGCAGCTAAAGAGAAGATTACAATAGATCTGATATAAAGTCACAGAATCATAGAATGTCTGGGGTTGGAAGCGACCTTAAAGATCATCTTGTTTCAACCCCCCTGCCATGGGCAGGGATACCTCCCACTACACCAGGTTGCTCAAAGCCTCATCCAGCCTGGCCTTGAACACTTCCACAGATGGGGCATCCACAGCCTATCTGGGCAAACTGTTCCACTGCCTCACCACCCTCACAGTAAAGAGTTTCTTTCTAATATCCAATCTAAATCTACCCTCCTTCAGTTTGAAACTGTTACCCCTCGTCCTATCATTACACTCCCTGATAAAGAGTCCCTCACCATCCTTCCTGTAGGCCCCCTTTAGATACTGGAAGGCTGCTATAAGGGCTCCCCAGAGCCTTCTCTTCTCTAGGCTGAAAAACCCCAACTCTCTCAGTCTGTCTTCATAGGAGAGGTGCTCCAGCCCTCTCATCATCTTCATGGCCCTCTGCTGGACCCGTTCCAATAGGTCCATGTCCTATGCTGAGGACTCCAGAGCTAGATGCAGTACTCCAGATGGGGTCTCACCAGAGCGGAGTTTTGTCATGTTTTCATGTCTTCAGAAAAAAAGAAAAAACATTGGAACCTATGATGAGGTGAAGCATTTTGCTCTAAAGTGATTGTTCAAAGTGTGCTTGGGAAACAGCACCTTTGAGCTATCAGAATCAGGGACAATATACTAAATATTAGTATTATCTCTGTGATGTAACTTGGATACTGTGCTGGTTATGTGAATATACTTGTAAAATTCATAAGTAATAGAACTTTCAAATGCTAGATCCTAAATAATGAGGGAGTTTTGCTTCAATTTTTATGTGATCTTTTTACAGTATCATTATGTCTGTTTTCTGTGAAAAGCAGGCATTGGCTGTATTTCTCCTTTCTGTAGATAGATGTAAGATACAGGCTAACTCTGCTCCAGAGTTTATTTAGATTTTCACTCTATTCTTTACAGCTTATAACATAAAGCACTGGTCTTGCACATTGTTATAGTGCATCTTCAAATTTATACAGTTATGTTTTCGGGGGTTTTTTACTCTTTTTTTTCACCTTTTTTTTTTAACATTTTTTTTCTTTCGTTCACATGCTGTTCTCCTCAACATTTTAACAAATGTTATTGATTTTGATCATTTTATTGAGTGACAAATGACCATAACATAACAAGATTGTTTTTTTATGCAGATAATCACTACTGATATTGAAAATAACACAGCAAATGAAGTAGTTAACATGGCATGACTTTGCAAGTTGTACGTAACTGGAAAATAGTTCAGGGTACATGGTAAAAAAGGATGATTTTGTAACAGAGAAGTAGGTGAAAGTGAAATAGTACATCTGATGTAGGAGAGTAAAGATCAATATAACAACATTTAGAGAAGGAATATGGAGTTTGCAATGTAGAAGTAATATGGTGTCCCTTAATGTACGGAAAGAAGATTGCAGTGTCACTGACAGTGCAGAAAAGTGCTTAACATTTCTCAATGTAAAGCAAGGATTGACTTACCTGTTTTCAAGAAAAAAAGGCAGCAATGGAAAAGTTTGATTATGACATTTACACTAATATTTTGAAACTATGGCTGTAATAAAATAACACAAAGTTAGCAGTGCATCCCAGCAGTATACAACAGTCTACTGGGCTTTATGGATAGGGCCAGAGCCAGGACATCAAGGGGAGGGATCATCCTCTTCTACTCTGTATTCATTAGACCACATCTGGATATTGCATTCAGTTTTGAACCTCGAATATGGGAAAAACACAGACAAACTGAAGTCGGATCTGGGGATGCCGCTGGGATGATCAGGCCCAGAGCCCTTGCCCTGTGACAAGATGCAATGGGACCAAGACTGGTTCATCTGGGAGAAAGGATGGCTTCAGGGCACCCAGCAGATGGAGGAGATGCAGCCAGGCTCTTCACAGCAGTGCGTGCTGGGAGGTTGGAAGGCAGCAGTATAAGTTGAAACATTGGAGGATCAGGCTAGAGAGAAAGAGAAGCATTTTCTGCAGAAGGGTAGCCCAGGAGTGGAACAGATTGCCCAGAGGCATTGTGCTATTTCCATCCTGGGATGTTTTCAAGACCCAACTGGACAAAGCCCTGAGCAACCTGGTCTGAATTAAGGATCAAACCTGCTATGAACAGGAGGTTGGGCTAGAGGCCTCCCAATGTCCCTTCCAACCAAAATTATTGGATCATTCTGCAAATATTAACTAGGAATATAAATGATCATCCCTGTTTGTGTTCTTCCATTATTCCCTTTGTGAAGCAAATGTTTTTATATTAAGCATTCTTCAGCCATGGTGTAGGTACTGGATATTCTTTCTATCGACAAAGTAATCTTTGTAGATTTGTTACCGGGTCTTGTGTATTCTGGACACAACACACATATTAGTAAGAAAGGGCAAGCATTCTTCACTAAATCCTGATTAAAAGAAGGAAAGCAGTTAAAACAATAGCTTAAGAAGCTAAAACAAATGGATAAAAAGGAGTCAAGTAGGGGAAAAGGAATTAATATTGCAGGAGATTTAGAAGTCATTAATGTTCCAATTCTGTTAATGTTACCAAGCCTTCAGCATTCAATGCTGTATCAGGTCTACACTGCACACACAGCTATAATAAAAAAGAACACTAATGATAAAGGAAGAATTTAATCTTGATCGACCCTATGGGGACCCAATTCACAGCGGAGTTTAATTGCCACAAGTGCAAGGTCAGTTTCTATCTGCTGAGGATCTTTCTTAGTCCAACTTTTATTTAACCTGTTCAGAAAAATGAGAGCAATGTTTCTCTGATTAAAAGAAAAAAAAAAAAAGAAAAAGGTAAAAGAAAAAGAAAAAAGCATAGAACATAGTAACATTAACGTAATTTATTATGCTGCATAGAGCTGAAATAACAAACAAGATGTAGGCATTATATTACTGCCAACTATGCAACTGCTGTTTTGCACCTGTTCTAGGGGCTGGACAGGGAGCTGTTTACCTGTACAGGCACAGCCACAGTGGGAAGGATGCATTTTCCCAACCTAATCTACGCAAGAGAAACTCTTTTTTTTTTTTTCTTTTTTTTTTTTGGAGAAATGCTGAACAACTGCCAGGACACAAAAGTCTCTTAGCTCTAGGACTTCAGTCCTAAAACTGGGTCTGTCCTTTCTAACTCCTGACACCAGAGTTACACCAGTCTTCCTGTATCTCAGTCCTTTGGGGAAACCTTCCTAACAGTACCTTCCAGAAGGCAAAAGCTTGAATCTTGGTCTCAGCAAAACATACAGTAGTTTTGCCTTTTGTAACTGAGGCCAGTATTTTGTCTCCGTTCCTGCCTTTCACCAATTTGATTTGTTTCATCAGTTTCCTGTTGCCGTGATTCTTCCTATAGCTTTTGTTTTCTTTTCTGGATTGTATTGTGATTGTTATTTTAAACAAACATTACACCTATGGTGTATAACATTTGTTTAAGAAACCTTGTAAAATCAGTTACTTTGCAGAATCAGTTTTAATGCCTCTCTGTCACATCTGAGCAATAACTAAAAATCTACTTGCTCATCTTAATTTTTGTAACAAAAGAAGGAGATAAAACACAGGTTAAGGAAGTGTGAGGTTCAGAGGAGATGGAGGATTTATTTTCACTAATGAGACTTGAGGACAGAGTACCATAATAAACTACACATCTTCAACCTCATGAGCAAAAATGTATTCTTTTTTTCTCTCCCTCTCCACTCCCTTCCCTGCTCTTGAAGCATTGTGAAAGATATACAACCAATTTTGAATATATTGAAAAAAACTGCTGAACATTAGCAATTAGCCATCGGAGCTGGAAACTAGCAGCAGGATATGCAGAAGCATGTGTGTGTGCAGGGTTACCTATGATGGATTTGATCCAAAAAGAGCAGTTTAGTAACGACGAAATATGATACTTAGCGAAATAAGCAGGTTAGTGTTGGAGTGAAAAAAGCAATGCACAAAGGCAGCAGCTTACACAACACAGTACCTGAGGATAGAAAAGTCTGGATAGTGTCAGATCACCTTATTATGCCAATGCATTATGGATTTCATTACTTCTCATTGCTAGTCATGAGCCTTGAAGGTCAAAAGTCAGTAGTAAAGAATTTGTTAAAAGTGATATTATGATCTCTTTCAATAAAATACAGTGTAAATTTCTTAAGACCCTGCCTCTGTCTGTGAAGTGGAAGAGAGGCCTTGGGCAGGTAGAGAAATGACTTGAGTCAGCCAGAAGAAATTCAACTGATGCAAGGTCACTTACTGACCCTCTGAATATGCTCTTTGGTTTCTAAACAGTTTGATGGCTAAGAAGTGCAACTGAAATTTAACGTTGCTAATCTTCATTCAGGGAATATTAGCAAATGCTGCTCAGTCCCACTTTTACAGGTACAAATGCAGGAAACTAATTCGTTACACTGGTGAGAAAACTCATGAAAATTATTGCAGTATATGTATATTCATATTCTCTCTCTTAAATTACAATTCATATAATTACAACCATGGACAATGTTCTGGACTGCCTCTACATGAAATTTGATCTTCTTCTCAGACATTTATCTTAAAATTAAGACTATTGTCTTAAATGAATGAATTTTACTACCTCAAATAGCTGACATGTACATAACTGTCACATGACTTAAATTGTAACCAGCATATAGAAAAGCTGTGACTGGTAAAAACTAGTTGGCTAAAATCTGCCTGGGTTTTTGGCATATTTTGCATGTAATACTTTATTATCATACAGTAGATTACTTAGAAGGACACCTCTGTAATTTATTTTCGCTTAGGATTACAGAGACTTTCAAGGCAAACAAAATTAGCGTTCTTAAAACCAGTTCTTACTTTGCTCCACTACAACACTGTAGGTCCTGACCTTGCACAGAGTTGAAAGACTTATGCTCTCATTTACTTCAGAAGAGACTGGGGGGTCTAAGACCTCAGTGCACTGAGTCCTTAGAAATACAGTAACTCATACCTCATGAGTTTCCCATTCAATTGCAGGTGTTAAAACTTTAAAAAAGGTATTAAACTAACATCTAATCCCTTTTAAAAAGGGTGGCCGTATGTATAGTGTGTTGGGTTGACCTTGGCTGGACACCAGGTGCCCACCAAGCCTCTCTATCACTCCCCCTCCTCAGCTGGACAGGGGAGAGAAAATGAAGGCTCGTGGGTTGAGATAAGAGCAGGGAGAAATCACTCACCAATTACCGTCACAGGCAAAACAGACTCAACTTGGGGAAATGAATTTAATTTATTACCAATCAAATCAGAGTAGGGTAATGAAAAATAAAACCAAATCTTTAAAACACCCCAGCCCTCCCTTCTTCCCAGGCTCAACTTCACTCCTGATTTCTCTGCCTCCTCCCCCTGAGCGGTGCAGGGGAACAGGGAATGGGGGTTGTGGTCAGTTCATCCCACATTGTCTCTGTTGCTCCTTCCTCCTCACACTCTTCTCCTGCTCCAGCATGGGGTCCCACCCATGGGAGACAATCCTCCATGAACTTCTCCCAAATGAGTTCTTCCCACAGGCTGCAGTTCTTCATGAACTGCTTCAACATGCATCCTTTCCATGAAGTGCAGTCCTTCAGGAACAGACTGCTCTGGCATAGGTCCCCAATGGGGTCACAAGTCCTGCCAGCAAACCTGCTCTGGTGTAAGGTGCTCTCTAGACAGGGCACAGGAGCCTGACCCAGCACAAGCTTCTCATGAGGTCACAGCCTCTTTCAGGCACGTCAACCTGCTCCAGTGTATGGTCCTCTACAGGCTGCAGGTGAATATCTTCTCCACCGTGGACCTCTATGGGCTGCAGGGGGATAACCTGCCTCATCATGGTCTTCACCATGGCCTGCAGGGGAATCTCTGACTCAGTGCTTAGAGCACCCCCTCCCCCTCCTTCTTCACTGACCTTGGTGTCTGCAGAGCTGTTTCTCTCACACGTTCTCACTCTCTTCCAGCTGCTGCTGTGCAGCAGTTTTTTCTGCTTGTTAAATATGTTATCACAGAGGCGCTACCACCATCTCTGATGGGCTCAACCTTCGCCAGCAGTGCGTTCATCTTGAAGCCAGCTGGCGTTGGCTCTATTGGACATGGGGGAAGCTTCTGGCAGCTTCTCACAGAAGTTACGTCTGTAGCGCCTCCAACTACAAAAACCTTGGCATGCAAACCCAATACAGTATAGCTTGCATATTTGACAAAATAAAATAAAATAAAATAGGCTCCTTGATGGACATCCTCTTAACACCAGTTTGCCATTTTTTCATAAACCCAGGGTACATATTTCTGTAAGCCAATGACCACATGCACATGAAAGTGAAGGTAAAGAGACTCTCCCCAGGACTAACTTCACTAAGGTAAACAGTTTCATTTTGAGACTAAGCAAGTCAGAACGCTTTATCCAAGCCATCAAAATTTTTTGGCTTTGATAGAATGCAGTGAGCAGGCATGGCCTTCTCCCTACATAACCCAAAACTTTTTCTCTTTGCCCCACTTCAGGTCTATTCCGATGGTGGACTTGGCTTTCCTCATAGTAAGCCACAACAGCACATTTATTCCTTGTCATGCTTACAACTAAGTCTTGAAAAAATTCGCAATTAAACTAGCTAGATGAGAGGAAATAGTATTCTAACTAATGCTATATCCAATTTTAACTATTTAATTTTGAAAATACTTTTTTTAAAAAATAAAGAAATATGCTCTAAATTTGTAATAACACACTTGTGTTCAGATCAGTATGACAGGATTACAGTTCAGAAATTCAATTTATTTCAATAGAATTCGTAGGGATAAGGAACTGTGATTGCTGCCTTGAAAACCTGGGAGCTGAGTCTTCAGCATGGGTATGACTAGAGCATATATGTATGAATTCAAAGTAGACAGAGAGTATTTTCAGCATGACACATTTAAAGTTAATGGGACTCATGTAGATAAACCTCCCCATGCATTAACATTTCTCCTTGATGTCTTGAATTGGAAATGGAATATATAAAGACTGTGGGAATTCCTGCCATAAATTGATGCAGGGCAGAAGATAGGTTGGGAGTTGTGCTTTTGAATTCTCCATTAGACTCTCTGTATCAATCAAAACCTTAAGGCCTATAACGCTTCTTTTTTATAACACATATGTTTGAAATTCAGTCCTGTGTATGGTAACTATAATTATAATGTAGGATTAAGCACATGGAAAAATTAATGCATTATTTAATTTTAGATATTTTAGAATTGAAATGAACTTCCTATGTGTGTAGTATGAGAGTAAGGCTGCTAAATAGCTGACGGTATCAAAATTATATGCAAGCTGAGTTTGCACTGACACACTTAAAATCGCATTGCTGCTCTACAATGATTAAATGCTGTCTGGCTCACAGCACATTCAGCAATGTATGGGTAAAACATCCATGGAAACAAACTGTCCATGGATATTTAAAACTGAATTTTCATGAATATTTGATCTGCTTATTACCTGAAAAATGCTTCAGATTGGTCGCCTGTAATTTGAGTTTATTAAAGTGCTAAAGGCAAGGCTCTGTGTAACAGGAAGGGCTGTAGTTCTCGAAAAAAATACGAGAATGGTGTCTAAAATCTAACTAGATAGACAGTCGAGGATTATACACTTCCTGTGATATTATGTTTCTGTGACTCATGAATCAAAATGTTAATGTGACAGAAAAGTCTAATTGTCCTGCTGAATTGGCATGCATCTCATCAGCACACATATTTGCTGGGATTACTATCTTAAACATTATATTTTCTTTTGATTCTTTCAAAAATAAAACTTAAAACATAAATAAAATGCCTTTGTTATACTCTAAGAATCATATTCTTCACAGACAAAGGTAACTTAAGGGTAAGTGGAAATGGTTATAGATTATAAATATTGTAGACATAAGATCGATTGCATCAAAAAAGGATTATTTTTATCTGCTGATTGAGGGGAGGAGATAATAATAGAAAACAGGTGTACACCACCCCTTTTGTGAAGTTGGTTACAGGTGGCATTAGCAAAGATTTTACCTTATGGTAGAATGTAAAATTTATGTTTTTAAATGGGAAGGAGAAAATTTATTTCAGATATATAACTTTCTTATGGTGCCTTATTTTCTAATAATATATAAGTCCATATGGAGAAAAAGAAAGAGTAAAGCCAAAAGACACATTAACAAAAAATATTCTATAGCCTCCACTATAAATCTGTTGTTAAAATGCAGCAAGAATCAGTTTAAAGATTTTGAAAAGACAAAAAAAAAAATCTCTTACCCATATGTTAGTACTATAAGAGTATCAATAATGTTTTTACTTCTGGGATGAGATTGATCCCATTAAAATGTATTAGGCATACATATTCCCCTGGAAACATCTGTATGATAGTGGAAGATAATTTCCAAATGGCATTAACACCCTTTTGAAGCTTTAGCTTAGTCTTTATCCATAATCATTAAGTAGTCTACAAAGAATACTTAAGTGTAGACTGCATATAACATTACATTTACAAACAAATTAGTTCTATTAGTGGTTGCTCCCCCTCATTATTTTTTTTTACTTTCTCCTACATTAACATATATATTAGAAAAAATTATTCTTCCCATTGCATATTTTTTTTTCTTTTCATAGGATCATTTAGGTTGGAAAAGACCCTTGGAATCATCGAGTCCAACCATCAACCCCACTTTACAAAGTTCTCCCCTACACCATATCCCCTAACACCACATCTAAACGACTCTTAAACATATTCAGGGATGGTGACTCCACCACCTCCCTTGACCGCCTATTCCAGTGTCTGACCACTCTTTCTGTGAAAAATTTTTTCCTAATGTCCAGTCTAAACCTACCCTGTTGTAGCTTAAAGACATTCCCTCTTGTTCTAACAATTTTAATTGTTAGAGAGAGTGCCTAGGTCTTGAAAGCTTAAAGACTTAATACCTCAGTTAGCCTAATGCAATTTTTTATTTCTAGTAAAAGATCAAAGTAAAGCTAAAACATACTTGATGCTTTGAATATGATACAGTTTCTAATTCAAGATTGTAATGATACAGCAGATGATGGGAAAATAAAAGCTAAAACTTAATTCAGACCCAAAATATTTAGTAGGTCTTATTTAACAGTATAAAAAATACTAATGAAAACATATTTTTAAAAAAATATGCTTTTAAGAAATTGCCTATAATATAGATTTCTTGTACAACAGCACAGACTAGTGGCTTTAGCTAGTCAGAAAGTTTGCCTTGTTCTCTTAAGTAGTATTGAAAGATGGCTAAGATCAGAGTGTACAGAAAATCTAAAGTGTAAGTAGAAGGAAGTTACTTTACAGAGGCAAGTACCACAAGATACTGCTTTTACTATATTAAGAAGGAAGGGACAGTGAAAGATATGCTGTTTAGAGGTGCATCTCCTTTAGGGGAAGAAATAGGTTATGAAATCAAAAAAGTATTTTTTTTCTTCTTTTTTTTAAATTTATTTAAGTAAAACATATTCATTTCATTAACAGAAAGTAATGCTATTTGTTATTTTTTGTTTGTGTATCTAATTCATGCATGGCTTCTAACAGGTCTGGGCACACTGCAGAATAGATTGGATGCAGGAACTAAATGAAAAGTTATTTTACAAAGTGACAAGTTATTTATGCTATAATAGATTGAACCCGCCTTGCACATTTTTTACATTTATTTACAAGGAATGACTTTGTCCAGATTGATTCTATGAGTTTCTCAATTTCTTGCAAAAGTGTGTTTCACTACAATGTTACAAAAAATTAGAGATGATGTTTTTCAAAAGCTGTTGATCATTTGACATTTTTAGACAAAAGGTTTGTGGAAATTTTTGTATGCAGGTGTTGAATCTGAGTGTATCTCTGATATTTAATCTCTCATTAGGTCTTCTAGACTTCAGAAAAATACAGTTGCAATTAAGACTAACAACTTATCCTGAACATAGGAGTTTTGATCATAAAAGTTAAACACAGGTTTCTTTACCTAATTTCTCACACATCTTCCTATGCTCTGTCAATACAGGTTATCTCTGCTTTTTATGTCTTTCTCTCTAGTTAGCCCAAGCACACTATCGCACTGACATCAGTGTAGTTGCTTCAGTTAGCTTGTATACTCCCTGAGCATAATTTTCGTACATTTCTTCCCATTCAGATGCATCCCACTTTTTGAGAAATGTTTCTCTCTGCAATTATCCAAATAACACCTAGAAAAAAATAGTGTAGCTCTGTAGAGGCATAAGAATATGGTGTATATATATTCAGTACATAGGAAGCCGCCAACCATGGAAAAATAACTGCAAATTTTGGACTTTGGACTTTCCAGAAGCTACCTCACGGAGAAGGAAACCACGTTGCTCTTGCTCATCAGAATAAATTGACCAAATGGGAGGATGTATATCTCTATGTGTGCATTTAAAGAGATCTCCCAGCACATCTCATCATTGTCAGTCACTTTAAAGCCGCTGGTACCAGGGTAATGAATGCTGGACCTAAAGACAAAATTAAAGTTACGGCTCAATAAATAATCACTGAGATTGAAATTCCAGTGTGCTGAATTTAACAACTTCTATTTGCAGCTTAGAAATGGTCAATTTGATGAGATGTAAAAGACATGATATGTAACCCCCCCCAGCCCAGAAGGACATAAATGTTTCACCGTGCAGTTTGAATTATGATATAATTTGGTGCAAGTTTTCTTGGTACAGCAAATATTTCAGGCATGATAGTCTGAAATCAATTTATCATTTGACTATGTAATCATAGTTCCCTCTCACCACACTCCTCAACTGTGTATTTATATTCTTCCTTCTTTAGCTAGCCAGCCATTACACACTGCACCTCTTTATTGCATCTCAATATTTTCAAGTGGTTCAACTGGGTTGATTTCCTCATCCTAGCTGGTCCCGTTTCCATCCTTCATTGCAATTTCTTCCCAGTTTTATTAATTTCTTAGCAAATGAAAATTAGTTAATGGAATGACAATATCAATAGAGTTCTGCTAGACACAAGACAGCAAATAGAGACTAACCATGACATCTTCTCTCTTTCTTGGATGAATATATATGCCTATAGGCATTCTGGTTTAGACTTGCAAATGTGTGAGGCTGAGTACTGATGTACAAATCACAGTTCAGTCTGAACCATTCAACATCTCACTTGGCTGTCTTGAATCTTCAGCAGGCTGATGTAAAATTGACTTCTAAAGGCTTTTAGTTGGAAAGGAGTACTCAGTGTTGTCTAGATTTGGGACTATAGATAGCAGAAACAGAACTGAGAATGAAGACAGAAAAGCTGTTCAGAGATGTCCCGTGCCCTGGAAGCTACATGTTACTGTTTAGACTACATTCATCATTAACATGACTTTGCAGTGTGAACTAATGATTTGTATTTTGTGACCTAACCAGACATCTCCTAGCAAGAGGACAAAATAAGAGTGTGTTTTGGCTTTTTTTTTGGTGTTTGGTTCTGTTTTTATTGTTTTGTTTTTTTTTTTTTTCCTTTTCTTTTCTGGAACTGCCAGCTCTTACAGAAAGCTGGGTATTTGCTGTGAGGTCTCTGCTACCTATCTACAACATATGCCCTTTTAATTTTATTTTTTTTTCCTAAAATAATATTTTTATATATATCCATGAATGAAAGAGTAGTATTGAAATATTTGCTATAAAATTAAATAAGTGTTTGACCATGGAGACTTCTTTGTCTTTAATTTCCCCTTCCATTTGCATCTATTTACTTATCTCCCATTTTGGGGAGGATTTATGCCCTCTAGTTCATATTTATCAATCTGGTTTAGTTACCCAGTCCCCAATCAGATATTGGATTGCAAGAAGATTTAGGTGCATATTTTCATAATTTTACACTCTTGATGCCATTAGAATAATGAGAATTTAGAAGGTTACACAGATGCTATGCACCTAAATTTCAGCAATGGTTTTAATCTTTCATTATTTTACTCATAAAAATGTTTCGTTTATTAAATTGAATCAGGAAAGGAATCTTTCCAGTAGATGGCAGCAGCTCTCCACCTACCCCAGCTATGACTAAAAATTTGTAATTATCCTAAGCAGAAACTCCTGTTAAGATTGTTTTTTTCCCAGCTGATGGATGAATTGCTTACACAGGCTATTCTCTTTCAGTTTTAATATTCAAGAAGACCAAGCATAACAGTTATAACCAAGTCAACTGAAACTAGCCAACGCAAGAGGTATCTAACTCCTACATGATAATTAGTTTGCTGTATTGATAACTCAGATAAATGAAGGTGGATCAAAGTTATAGTTAAATCTGCATTTAGGTGACAGGGCTGCATTGCTTAAGTTAATTTTGAAGCTGCAGGAACCTGAAGCTAGTCTGGCTTTTACTCAGCATCTGTAAGGAATTCCTTGTATTGGACTTGTCATTCCTAGCTATTCTGCTTACTTGATGAAATTGTAGTATGAATGGTATTAGACAGGATACACACAGTCTTCCTAAAGGAGGGTCTTGCTCAGACATTCTTCTCTAATAACAAAAGATCACAATATCTTCCTGTTCAAGGGATACTGTAAAATCGAATATTTAGGAAGAAAGAAGCCAATTAATTCAAATTCAGTGTATGTTGTAGCTTCCTATAAATAATTGACTGGTTTTATTTTAAATCTGCCTTAAAAAAAGTGTTATATACTTTTCTCCTCCTGCTGAAAAATCAGTGCAACTACTGAGACAGCAATTACCTGTGGCTCTATTCTACAGTTTATTCAGCTATGCATAGACTTAACTTCATCATGCAAATAATCCCTCTACAGTGGAACTCCTTGTTTAACTGTACCTTAATACATGAATAAGCCTTTTGAGGATCCAGATATAGCTGACTACAATTAAATTATCATTGTACATAAGAAGCAAGATCAGAAATGCATATATAACAAAGGGATTATATATATAATACTGCCACGAATTTCCTTGTTATTTGGTAGTTAAAGAACTCATAAGTAAAGCTGGCTAATGAAACTGAAGTCTAAGAGAATTCTAACTTATTGTGAGTTTCCTTAGTGACAAATAGGAGAGACAGAAAATGTTATGCTTACTTTAAACCAATGTACCTATAAACCAGATTCCAACATAACAGTTAATACTTCAAAGAATTTTATCTGCTGAAGAGTTTTTATTTTGCTTCTAGTCTAAAAGGATATTGCATCTTTTTAGCAAATATGATTAAAGGACTTACATTAGAAAACACAAATTTATATTAAAATACTTAGAAAGAACTTTCAATTACCTGATGACAATTTCTTAGCTATATTGTATGCAGAATGGATGTACCAGAGGAATCACTGAAAGTTCACCACAGAATAATCTTTTCAAACTTTATACCTTCTTTGCAACATGAACATTACTGTTTAATTGTTAGTTTTCTTTTCCTTTCCTTTTTTTTTTTTTATTTTTAATATCCATAAAGAAAAATGGGCTTTGCTTGCACATCTGCTCAGAAGACTTTGGAAAATTCCTGGCTTTTTTGCTTTTAACCTCCATTTGCTGTTGCTTATGGTCTGAGATCACCTGTATCAACCGCCTGTAGAAGTCTGTTATGTTCAGAAAGAGTTAGGGAGACTGGATGCTGTTTTTCACCCCAACATTATATGATATTTTCCAAATACCAGAAATATCTGAACAAAAAGCTTAAGGTAAATTATTTACTGCAGAAACAAACCACGATGACACTTTTAGCACCTCAGAAAATTAAAGTTTTTTCAAAAGGATCTAACAACTAAAATTTTTGGCAAGGAGAAAATACTTTTTCCACCTCAACAAAGAATGAACACCAATTTTAAATTTGACTGGTTGTTTTGGAGCAGGGACTGGTGTCTAGTCAGGAGCAGGGGGGCTGTGACAAAGTCATGGAGCCAGGGCAGGGATATGGAACTTTGGTGAAGCACAGGGGCAAGAGAAGGCCCCAGAGGTGGTAGTGGTGGAGGCAGAAGGGTGAGCCCAAAGATTCCTGGTGGCAGGGACCAAAAGCAAAGACGAGACTGATGACCTTCAGCACAGCTGTGGCTGTCGCACAGCCCCAGGAGCCCAGCCAGGCCCCACTACACCTTTTTTTTTCAGAGTCGCAGGGAAAACATAGCTGTGGGGCAAGACCACATGGTGTATGACTGTGACCTCTAGCACTGCTGTGAGTGCTGTCCCCTTGGCAACCATCTGGGGGCGCTGCAGGTCAGCTCCTGGAACAGTCAGAGGGCCTATCCACCATGGCTTCGTCTTAGGGCCTGGATTCCACTCGCAGCTTGGGCTCAGGAAGGTGCGGTGAGAGTAGAGGCCACTCCTGAGTGGACAGGCTGGGAGCTGGGGACACGCCAGGTTGGTGTAGACCCCTAGGGAGAGGGGAAAGAGCCCAGGGTGTGGCGGGGGCCAGGTGTGTCTCTTAGCACTGCAGCAAAGGGATGGGCAGGACAAGCGTGGCCCAGACCTCTCGGCGCAGAAGAAGGTGGGGAGGGTCCTTGACAGACCTCAGTGGCCCTGGACAGGGGCAGGGAGCTGCATCTGTCCAGGGTTTAAGAGCTGCCCCAGGCCTTTACCTCCTGGCTTGGCCTTGGCTGCTGCTTTTGCCTCAGCCTCTGAGAAATCTGCCAGGAACTTCTGTCTCATGAAGAACAAATAGTAACATTTATATTAATATTACTAATGCTTATATTAATAGAGGAGGGCAGTACTACCTGCCCTAGTAATTTTTTGCCCTATGATTTAGGAGCTCGTTTTACAGCTTAGGTTTGCAAAAGCATTGGAATAGAAATTGGCAAACTTTGTTAAATGCAAGGTAAAACAACTCTGAAGCCATTTGAATAGGTGAAAAAGGGTTAAATATATTTTCACTTTATGTCTCTGCAGGGGCCTGTTTACTAGAGCTTAAATCTCTACCAAACAGCAGCCTGAAACCCCTCTATTTTGCTTCCTGTGCTACTACATTCCCACTGGGGCAATGACATGTTTCTTCATATTATTCTTCATCATGCTGCCTCTAAATAGCAATACTACTGAGAATGACTTTACAGGAGGAGAAACACTGATTTACTTTGCTGTAAAGTCATTCCTGGAAGGCTGCCTGCTTGTACTATACCCTAAGAGAGAGACTGCATTTCAGTCAGTTGGTAAAAATGAAATTAGGCAAGTGAGAGGTTTTAATAGACTGTCCCCACATCTCTAAATGCAAATACAGCTCATCAATTCATGATCTGCTGCTAGCCTTCTGGACTAATACAGAGGTGACCTTGAAAGTCCTGGGTTGACCATGAATGTGGGATCAGGATAGTATTCAGAGAAAAAAATTTAAGGCTAAAATATCTTTTATTCTTATAAAACGCATAAGATACAAAAACCTAAATCAACTTATTTCAGTATCCTTCTTGCACATCTTTATGATCTCCTTTCCCACTGTCTCCATAAATGGGAAATACCCTTTGGCTACTTTAGACCAAATATATTTCTCCCTGGTTTGTCTAATGGTTTTGCCGAACTTTGCATTCTTGTTTTCTAAGGAAATAGATTGAGCTAAATTAGACCTCAGGTTTGGTATTCGTTAAAATTCCTGATTGGGATATAATTATTCAGACTTACGTGTTTTAATTTGAGGGATAGATATTTTTCTTCCTCTTGGGCATTACTCTTCGGAGCCAAAGACATATCTCCTAGTGTTCTTTCTTGAACAAAAGCACTATCTTTCTCAAGATGCCAGTAAGTGCTTTCTGTCTGCTCACACATCTTGAGAATGATTATCAGATATTGTTGATGGCGAGCATAGTAATCAGCAGTGAAAATTCACGCTTACATTACAGTCTCTTTGTCAAATAAATTTTCTAAATAAAATTCACATTTTCCAATTCTGGAGGGGAGAGGAAAAGTCACTATGAAGGGAGAATTCTAGGTATATACTGAAGTTTTATACAGTCTTTCTTACCTTTAAACTTTTTTTAGTGAAATGATAGAAATGTTGAGCCTTCTTTCTGAATCTTTTTCTAATGCAGGCTAAGTACTACCAGTCTGGAGAAGATTCAACTTCTTGTTCTCTTACCCTTTGTATAATGAAACCAATATTCTCATTTTTTCAGTGCTTCTATTTTTAGAGGTTTTCTACGTACTTCTCATAGTCTAAATCTTAAGATAGCTAATGTTACAGGCAATGTTATGTTGATGCAATTAAACAGTTTACAACATCTAAATTAAGTTACTCAGATCTATGGTATCTCAGCATGACACTTGTTTGTACCATTTTGACTATGAGTCAGAGTTACATGATTCCTTCTCACTATTTTTTGTTTTGGGCATAGATGCATGTTTCTTTTCTAGAGCCCACAAGTGGTTTCTTGTTCATGAGTTCTAAAGCCATCTAGGACTTTATCTGCTACCCTGTGCCATATCCCTATGCACAGCCACACTGTTCAAAGACATTCCCTTGGAAGCAATTTGGCTTGGCTAGAATCTCATTTGCCCTGATAGGTTGTTCAATTGTTAAAGAGCTCTTGTCTGGCATTGTGAAAAAAGCAATCTGTAGTCTAGTTTACCATCGAAAGAAAGTTCCCAAATCATGTGCATCTCTCCCTTTCCCTGTGCTGTTGTGAGTTTCCTCACACTGTCATCAAAGAGGTAAACTTGCAGATAATGAGACACTTGTATCAGTGCTGAGCTTTCTAGACTAATTGACTGTGTGTCAGGGGAGTGAGAGTGGAGAGGATAGAATAACATGACAGGAGAACATACTCTCTTTTCTCTGGTAACTGTTATTTTTGCATACCTAAGCCATGAAATGCAATAAGTGTCAATTTCCATCATTTCAATACAAGAGTGATTATGAAGAAGACTAAAGGACAACCACAAGAGAATTAGCTCTAATGAGGTCAAATTAAAATGAGTAACATTCATTCACGTAGATTCACATGCTTTCACAGTATTCTTCAATGAATTTATTTACATGTCATGTTAGTGACAGAGCAGAAGATTGTCATCCCCATTTACCAGTGACAAACCTGAGAGAGGCCTGGCCATTGTCACACACAGAGTTTAACAGATCAGTCTGTCTCCAAAATCCACTGGCAGCCACTCAGCATGGTCTATGTCTTTTCTCTCCAGAGCTCGTAACACTGTGTGACATGGACTTAGAAACAACGTTTGGGGGTTGTGGCATTCACTTGCATGTATTTTATACTTAAAGGTGGGGAATAAATGTTCTGCAGACACAAGAGGTTTTTTTGGGAAGAGAGTATTTTTGTACAAAATATCACAGGCTTTTTAAAAGTCATTTTCTTCTGAAGCAGAGACCAGCCTATTGATCCTTTGGGGTGTATTGCGATATCATCCTCTTGACATTTAAAGCACTTTAATCCACCATTTTCTTCCTGCAAAGGATTTTCTTTTTTCTTTTTTCTTTTTTCTTTTTTCTTTTTTCTTTTTTCTTTTTTCTTTTTTCTTTTTTCTTTTTTCTTTTTTTCTTTTTTCTTTTTTCTTTTTTCTTTTTTCTTTTTTCTTTTTTCTTTTTTCTTTTTTTTTTCTTTTTTCAATAAATAATGGCCACAAGTAATGAAGATTTTTCTGTGCCTACGAGTTTAGGAAACCAAATAGAGGAATTTTCAAAGCTACCCTATGATAGTCAGCTGCAATGTTATCTTCGCAATTTGTGAGGTTTTATCGTCTGTGATTTAGATGCGTAGCTATGCTGATATCCTGATATCTTTAATGATACTGGGACGAGAATTAAGTGAGTGCTAACAGTGAGATTATTAAAACAAATTGAGTAAGAATAGCAAAGAGACATGGAAGAGTAGGTAGAAAAAAGCAGCGGTGGGATAGGTAGGGTGAAAGGCATGTACACCCCCAAATACAGGAAAAAGTTAGTCTTACTAAACTTCTATCCCACAACCACAATTTACAACGGTTCATGCTAACTTTTTTTCTTCTCATTTCTCTTTTTAGGACTGAGCCTTATAACTTTTCATTTCTCTCTTTTTTTTTCCTCTTTCTTTCAAATGTGCGCAGGACATGTTTATTACTTTTAAAGAAAATTACAATTAATCTATTTAAAGTGGGCTGTACTTATGTTTAGTAAATAGAATATTTAGAATATATTTTATGTTATAGTTTTACGTTCTTGTTGGAAGTACTGCTTTTTTTTTAAGAATACTTGAAGAAAAATAGCAATAGTAACAGAAAGGGAAATTATACTGAACATGAAGAAAGTCTTTCAGTAGTGGTGAACTGCACATATTAATAATTTTCAAGTGATGAAAGCCCATGTACTTGAAGCAAGCAAACTCAATGCTACCAGCTAAAATATAAAGTTTGGAGTAACAAACGGTACTGATAAAAGAGTGGATTAATTCACAAAGAATCTTGTATTTATATATGTTTATAAACAGGTGCAATGGGGGGTAGTGCACCAGTTTTTCAGGACATATTTTATGAGTTCATATTGCTTAATCAGCATTCCTATGATGTGATCATTAATTAAGTAATTAAGTAAAAAAAGAAAAGCAAACACTAACCTGTGTATAGCACCAGCCTAAGAAATCTCTGCCATACACACGACAATGTTAAAATGTATTGAAATGTGTATTCAAGGTAGTTATTTGTACAGTGTCATTTAGTGTCCAGTACTGACAAAATATATCCCTTATTATTTGCATATTTCTATTCCCTCTGCTTCCAATATGACTGTGAAAAATATACCTGATATTGAAACGTTCCTGACTTCAAAATGTTTGACTCAGTCCATTGTTGTGTACAGCCCTGTTTCACCACATTTGAAGGCATTGCAAAACCATATTAAATAAATGTTCCAAAAACACTGATGCACTTCCCTTGCAGTTTATAATACTTTACATTTCTTTACTTTTAACAAGAAAAAAAAAATTATCCAAACTCAGATACCAGTTAAGAATGATAGGTTCTTCTTCAGTAGGTGAGGGACAGCAGCACAGAGAATCAGCACTTCAGAAACACTTCATATCTTTCAGAGCTGAAGTTGAGATCTTTCCAGTTTACTTTTTTTGTCTCCAACAGTAAAAAAGGATCCAAAATATTCTGGTTGTTTTTTAAAAGCTTATAACGAGAAAGTAGGAGGTGGGAAAGTTTCAAAATGCAATATCTGTAGCTTTCAAGACAGGCTTATGGGGTTATTTTTTGTTTTGTCTCAGTTTGGGTTGCAATGCACTGTACTTTAGTGAAGATCAAAAAGTTATCTTTCTTGGTTCCATATAGACTTATAAGACACTTGGAACCACTATGAAATTATGAGCTAAATTTAGTGCCATAGAATAAGGCTGGAGTCAGATTTGGAATGTGTACTTTTTTTTCTTTTTCATCCTCAAGATGTTTCATATTCTTAAATGTAATCATACTGCAACAAATACACTGAAAGTCTTTGTCATTGAGTCTATCTCTTTACCTTTAGACCTCTGGTAAAAAATAATAATTATAAGAAAAGGTATTTGAAAAGTAGTTGCTTTTAACCCCACTTTTCCTACCCGGAGAAGGTTCAGAACTTCATTCTTTTGATATTTGGAAGTACTTGGCTTCTTATTTGTAATCTGTAACTAATACTGTAATTTCTGATGAATGTAAATTTTTAAAATCAGAATTAATGAGAAATCTTACCCATGCAATTAGGGAGTGATTCAAGACAATACAGTTTTGACAAAAAATTGTGTCTTCACATAGAAAATGCAGAAAATGTGTCTTCATATAGAAAATTACTTTATCATACTGAAAGAAAAATTGATATTTTTAATTTTAAACTTAAATGTTGTGTAAAGGTAGCTTTTAAAATATAAAACAAAAATTAATTATTCAAAAAAAATCATTTGACTGATTTAAAAATAAAAACATTGAATTTTGGAAATGAACCACCAAATGGATATTCATATTATTTCACTTGATTACAACATAAGCAGATGGAGGACGTGTGCCTGTTATTCCTGTGAAAAATAGAAGTGGATAGATTTTTTTATCAGGAAGCTATGAATAGCTGCGTGTTATCAAGTTCAAATATTTTGCATAAACATAAATGTTTTCTAGTTTTTTCTGACTTTTAGAGAAACTTCACATAACTAAGCATGTGTCTTGGAATTATAACCTTAATAACATTTTTTTCACTTCATTGAAAAAAAGTATCCAACTTGTAAGAAAAAAAGTAAATACTTATGCACAATACTGTTTCCTCTAAGAACAGGAAATAAAGGATGTACATTTAAAGTGATAATTCAGAAGTAATTTACAGTTATTCAATTCCATGAGTGCATTATATTTTTATCCTAGTTGCAGTTTGATGTTCAGACATTTCGATCACATTTTGGTAATTATTTTATCTCTTGGGTAACAGTTAAATGCCTATAAAAGGTTGCATATAAATGCCTATAAAAGTTCATGAAGATTAAAGTGTCTCTGTTTATCTGCTGATATCAGACTGAAAAATCAATGAATTAGGCAAGTTAAGTTTAAGCTTGGAAGGAAGGGAGATGTGAGATGTCAGTGTGAAGGTGAGGCAAATGGGCTGATGGAAGGCCCAGAACTTGGCTGCGCAGGTAAAAAGGGCTGTTGCTCTTCAGATTTACTCAAATGCAGATGAGAATTCAGACCTAAGAGGAAAATGGCCAACACAGAGAGCCTGTTGTTGCTTCTGCAGGGTAGAATAGTTCCAGTTGGAAGGGACCTACAATCATCTAGTCCAACTGCCTGACCAATTCAGGGCTGACAAAAAGTTAAAGTGTGTTATTAAGGGCATGGCCTAAATGCCTTTTAAACACTGACAGGCTTGGACATCAGCCAGCTCTCTAGGAAGCCTGTTCCAGTGTTTGGCCACCCTCTCAGTTAAGAAATTCTTTCTAATGTCAAATCTGAACTTCCCCTGATGCAGCTTTGAACCATTCCCATTCATTCTGGATGGTGGCTCTGAGCAATTTGATCTAGTTAAAGGTGTCCCTGCTTACTGCAGGGGGGTTGGACTAGATGACCTTTAAAGGTCCCTTCCAACCCAACACACTCTATGGTTCCATGATTCTATGATTCTGTCACAAGATCCCAGGGAGAAGAGCTCAACATCTCCCCCTCCACTGCCCCTCCTCAGGAAGCTGTAGAGAGCAATGAGGTCACCCCCCAGCCTCCTTTTCTCCAAACTAGACAAGCCAGGGGTCCCTAGCCACTCCTCATAGGACATGCTTTCCAGCCCTTTCACCAGCTTTGTTGTCCTCCTCTGGACACATCTGAGGATCTTCACATACTTCTTAAACTATGGGGCCCAGAAATACACACAGTACTCAAAGTGAGGCCGCACTAATACTAAATACAATGGGACAATCACCTCTTTTGGCCGGATAGTTATGCAGTGTTTGATGCATCCCAGGATGTGGTTTGCCCTCTTGGCTGCCAGGGCATGCTGCTGGCTCATATCGATTCTGCTGTAAACCAGCACCCCCAGATCCCTTTCTGCAGGGCTGCTCTCCAGCCACTTCTCTCCCTGTTTAGACTTGTGTCCAGTGGTACTCTGTCCCAGGTGCAGAATCCAGTATATATGGTCTTGTTAGATTTCATGCCAATAATGATTGCCCAGTGCTCCAATCTATCTAGATCCACCTGTAAGGTCCCTCAAGAGAGGCAACAGGACCTCCCAGTTTGGTATAATCAGCGAACTTGCTGATAGTGCATTCAACTTCCGCATCGGATCGTTGATAAAAATATTGAACAGGATCAAGCCCTTATGAACACTGCTGGTGACTGGTTGCTGGCCAGATGTAGCCCCATTCACTGCGATCCTTTGAGTCCTGCCGTTCAGCCAGTTCTTCACCCAACACACTGTAAACACTCTCATCCCACAGTTGGAAGACTTGTCTGGAAGGATGCTGGGAGGCACATGTTGACTGTGCCTGATGATTGCATTATTCTTCAAATGCCTTTCAGTAGTACCGAGCATGATCTCCATAATTTTTCAAGGAACTGANATTTCATGCCAATAATGATTGCCCAGTGCTCCAATCTATCTAGATCCACCTGTAAGGTCCCTCAAGAGAGGCAACAGGACCTCCCAGTTTGGTATAATCAGCGAACTTGCTGATAGTGCATTCAACTTCCGCATCGGATCGTTGATAAAAATATTGAACAGGATCAAGCCCTTATGAACACTGCTGGTGACTGGTTGCTGGCCAGATGTAGCCCCATTCACTGCGATCCTTTGAGTCCTGCCGTTCAGCCAGTTCTTCACCCAACACACTGTAAACACTCTCATCCCACAGTTGGAAGACTTGTCTGGAAGGATGCTGGGAGGCACATGTTGACTGTGCCTGATGATTGCATTATTCTTCAAATGCCTTTCAGTAGTACCGAGCATGATCTCCATAATTTTTCAAGGAACTGAGGTTGGACTAACTGGTCTGTAGTTCCCTGGGTCTTCCCTCACACCTTTCTTGTAAATTGGAATAACATTGGCTAGCTTCCAGTCAGCAGGGACCTTCCCAGACTCCCAAGACCTTTGGTAGGTGATTGAGTGGTATAATTAATAATTATTAATAATTAGTTAATAATTTGGTTTCTGTGTTCAAACCATCTTGTTCTTGCTTCTGCACAGAAAGCATATAAAGTGAGTGGGAAGTGGGGTGGTATAAAGGTTTGTCAGTTCAGGATGACTTCCTCTTCTCTTTGTTCCCAGACATGGAAAAGGGAAGAAATTCAGAATGGCTAGGCTGTCAGGATCAAAATGCAGCCTGCTAAACATTACTTAAAAACCCTGATATGTATAAACATTATTTACCATGTGTAGAAATATAGCAGATATCTTACAGAATACCTCAAACTGTAAATTCTTTGTTAGCCTTAGTGCTCATCACCCAAAGTCTGACGCACATTCCAGAGACCCAATTATGGGATCAAACATATAATGCTCTATTTATACTAGTTGCTTTGTAATTATTACCTTTTTGTAATTCTATATACACATCTAAAATCACAAAGCCTTAAAGATGAGAATTGAGAATACATTAATTTGGATTTGTTTTGATTTGATCTGAGGCTACATGACAGTAAGAAATTCATATTTGATAGCAAATCTTAACATTGACCAGTAGCTGGAAAAGTGACTTGTAGGCAGCTGCATATTTCTACCTTGACACTTTCACTTTCTTAGACTGTAAACAACAGAAAAGAGGTCTTTTTATTGTTTTGTAAAACTCACTTTGCAAAAGAGGTTGTACATGGTCAGAAGCTTTCCAGTCCATATTCCTTTACAGTGTACTAGTACTTCTAAATTTTCAACATGTAAAAATTCTGTGTAATCTCATTTTCTTTCTGTTTTGTTGTAGATCTGCATGAGATTTTCCACTGAAAAATCCAGATTTAGTTTGACCAAAATACCTCACAATTTATTTTGCTTTTGGAAAAGTAGAGAAATCAAATTTTAAAATCCTGAAATTTGAAAAAATATTTTTTATTTCATTAAGTTGTGAATAGCTTAGATTCAATTGAGAGTCTTAGTCTGTAGTGATATTCTGGGTCTTCATTCACGTGCTTCATTAAATTGTTAGTCTTGAAAGCCAGGCCAAAGCATAACCAGACCATTTGCAGTTTCGTGTTGATTTCAGTTAGGTTTGGATCAAGGCCGTATTGTACCTTCCATGAATATTCAGGAATCTTTTTATATCTTTATATGCTTGGGTAGTTGGGGGTCATAAATGCCTAAGTCCATGATCATGCTTAAATTTAAATCCAGGAGGAAAAGACCATTTAAAAGTCATGCCATTTACACTTTGTTTTCATTTTCTTGAACTATTTCCTATTTCAGGAAATAGCCATTTTTCAGTATCTCTTAGCTGTGCTTTTCCTCATAAAAAAAGAATCTGAGGAATCAATAAGCTCTGCCATTTATAGCATGGTCGAGCTGGATCACCAGTTCTAAAGGACTAACAATTATCAAAAAAAAAAACCCACAAAGAAAGAACAAAAAAACAATCATAGAACGGTTTGGATTGGAAGGCACATGTAAAGGTCATTTAGTCCAACGTGCCTGCAATGAGTAGGACACCTTCAACTAGATCAGATTGCTCAGAGCCCCCTCCAGCCTGACCTTGAATGTTTCCAGGCATGGGACATCTTGCTCTGGGCAACCTGTGCCAGTGTTTCACCACCGTCATTGTCAAAAATTTCTTCCTTATATCTGGTCTAAATCTACCCTCTTTCAGTTTAAAACTATTATCCCTTGTCCTGTTGCTACAGACCCTACTAAAAAGTTTGTCCCCATCTTTCTTATAAGCCCCCTTTAAGTATTGAAAGGCCACAATAAGATCTCCCCAGAGCCTTCTCTTCTGCAGGCTGAATAATCCCAACTCTCTCAGCCTATCCTCACAGGAGAGGTGCTCCAGCCCTCTGATCACCTTTTTTGGCTTTCCTGTGGACTTGTTCCAACATATCCATGTCTTTCCTGTGCTGAGGGCTCCAGAGCTGAATGCAGTACTCCAGGTGAGGTCTCACTAGCATGGAGTAGAGGGCCAGAATCACCTCCCACAACCTGCTGGCCATGCTTCTTTTGATACACCCCAGGATATGGTTGGCTTTCTGGACTGCAAGTGCACATTGCTGGCTCATGTCCAGCTTTTTGTTCACCACTAGCCCTAAGTCCTTCTCAGCAGAGCTGCTCTCAATCCCCAGCCTCTGTTGGTACTGCGACTTGCCCCAACCCAGGTGCAGGACCCTGCGGTTGGCCGTGTTGAACCTCATGATGTACACATGGGCCCACTTCTCCAGCCTGTCCAGGTCCCTCTGGATGGCATCCCGTCACTCAGGCGTGTCAATTGCACTGCTCAGCTTGATGTCATCTGAAAAGTTGATGAAGATGTGCTCCATCCCGCTGTCTATGTCATTGACAAAGCTACTAAACAGTACTAGTCCCAGTACAGACCCCCGAGGGACACCACTGCATCCGAACATTGAGTTGTTGACCACTACCCACTGGATGTGACCATACAGCCAATTCCTTGTCCACCAAATAGTCCACTGATCAAATCCATATCTCGCCAGTTTAGAGAGAAGGATGTTGTAGGGGACCCTGTCAAAGGCCTTACAGAAATCCAGATAGGCAACATCTGTAGCTCTTCCCTTTTCCACTGCTGTAGAAGGCCACTAGGTTCATCAAGCAAGACTTACCCTTGGTGAAGCTATGCTGTCTGTCTCAAATCACCTCCCTGTCCTTCATGTGCCTTAACATGTGCCTTCTAGGACAATCTGTTCCATGATCTTCCCAGACATGGAAGTGAGGCTGACAGGTCGGTAGTTCCCAGGGTCCTTCTTTCTACCTTTTTTAAAAATGGGTGCGATGTTTCCTTTTTTCAGTCACTGAGGACTTCACCTGACTGCCATGACTTTTGAAATATCGTGGAGAGTTGCTTGGCAACTACATCAGCCAGTTACCTCAGAACTCTGGGATGCATCTCGTCAGGTTCCATAGGTTTATGTATGTTCAGATTCCTCAGGT
>VWZL01000533.1:191891-214532 GCA_013396915.1 Stercorarius parasiticus | reverse complement strand
GAAAGAAGGAATGGAGGGAGGGAGGGAGGGAGGGAGGGAGGGAGGAAGGAAGGAAGGAAGGAAGGAAGGAAGGAAGGAAGGATGGATTCAGCCTTTTCAGCAATAAGCTCACTCCTCAGAGCAGGATCAGTTGAGTGGGTGGGATGAGTTATGCACTTGTCTTAGTATGTGTAGCACAGGGGACACTGAACTCATTCACCTTAGGGAACAAGTGACACATGGAATCACAGAATCACAGAATGGTTGAGGTTGGAAGGGACCTCTGGAGGTCATCTGTTCCAACCCCCCTACTCAAGCAGGGCCACCTAGAGACAGTTGCCCAGGACCATGTCCAGGTGGCATTTGAATGTCTCCAAGGATGGGGACTTCACAAACTCCCCAGGCAGCCTGTGCCAATGCTCATTCACCCTCACAATAAAAGTATTTCCTGATATTCAGAGGGAATCTCCTGTGTTTCAGTTTGGGCCCATTGCGTCTGGTATTGGCACTGGGCATCACTGAAAAGATGCTGGCTCTATCTTATTTGCACCCTCCCTTCAGGTATTTATATGCATTAATAAAAAACCCCTGAACCTTCTCTTCTCCAGGCTGAACAGTCCCAGCTCTCTCAGCCTTTCCTCATGGGAAGTCCCTTCATCACCTTCATGGTTCCATGGAGTCTCTCCAATCTCTCTTGTACTGGGAAGCCCAGAACTGGACACAGCACTCCAGCTGTGGCTTACCAGTGCTGAGTAGAGGGCACATCTCCAAACTCCCACCACCCAATGGCCTAGAACTCAGGCTCTTCCTAGAAATAATGTAACACAAATACTGGCACCAAGCTTTCATATAGTCCATTTTGCTCTTACCTTTTAAAGCACCCTTTCAGAGGAAGCCAGCATTCACCTCCCAGTTTGCCAAAGGGAAAACCAGCAAGGAGGTGATGTCCCCCAAATCAGTTGCAGAACAGGCTCTTGAACACAGGATTTTTCAGGTTCTACTAGACCAACTTATCTCTCCTGAACTGGGAGGGCCCCAGGTGACAAGGCTTGTGCATCCTAATCAGACTGTAGCGTGTGCTTGACGGTTTGCTACCCAAGCCTACAGTCATTCCTCTGACCTCTTTTCACACAGGAGAGAATTGATAATTTCAGTAAATACAAGCAGGGAGGTTAGCACTGAAATACAGGCTTGGTCTCTGAAGACCCTTGGGTGAAAGCTGCTATGGAAATGCATGTTATCATTGCTGTTACACTGTGGATCACCAACTCTATCTGTCCATAAGGAATGGTCTCCGGTTTGGGCTGGTTTTCCTCAGGCTAGAAGGGAAGCATCTAAATAACCTCTGTTGAAAAGTGTTACAGTTGGTAAACAGGTAAATACAGGGGAGCTGACTTTGAAGATGCCACCTGGAGAGTAAAAAGAGGCATTTTAAGTGTTTAATTTATTTAGAATCATCTGCATAAATGCAAGAATAAGACCAGTCCTTAAATACTGACTCAAAGTACAGGTTTTTTTCATTTCTTTTAATATTTTGCCCAAACTGAAATTTGCTGTCGGTGTCATAGCTATACTCTACTCTTTACTCTTGGTGCAGCAGTGAGAGCACTGCTAATTTTGCACTTGCAGTGATACAACTGCTAATGCTGCTACCTGGCATTTCCATGCTTCCAGGCTCAGCTGAACTGACAACGTTGGAAAGTCTGCGCAAAAGAGAAAGAAGAAAGTTGACAGCTCCTTAAAAGCCTTGTATGAATAGGGCAGTGCTTGACATAATGCTGCTGCAAAATCAGTCACTTGGACTTGATTTGCAAGACTTGAAAGAAGCTGCTTGTTGCTTGGAATTTTGCTGCGAAAGGTGGTTTGATTTGGTAGCTCTGGGTTTAACGTCCTGAGCAAAGCTGGGCAGATGCCATCAGTAAAAAAAACAGAAAGGTTGCAGGGCTTAGCTTCGTCTGAGAGAGGAATTAGAGCTGAAGAACACAAATGTGTCTAAGGAGGATCTGGCTGCAGTATTTGCAACTGCAAATGCACATACAGAGATACACAGGGAGAAAAAAATCACTTTCTATGGCTGTATAGGAGAAGACCAGCAGTGAGCTATGACCTAGTAGATATCAGTGTCCTTGGTTTGTATGGTCCCTTATAAAAAAGAAAATAAAATAAAGAAGTAGAATTTTGTTATTACTCTAAAGGCTCTTGTTTGTCTGTCCTTGTTCTTTAAATGGCCCCACTTAAATATCCAGGGATCTGTGATCTTCCTTCTGAGCACCACTTTCTGTTCTGTGGCTGACTACAGGCTTCTCCCACCATTTAACCACCTGAGCATGAAGACTCATTTCACAACAAGGTAAATGTCTACGACATCGAACAAATCATCCTCTGGAAGATTCAGCCTTCCTCTGTCCACTAGAGAGTCCAGCTGTGATGAGACATTTAGGGAGAAACCACAGGTGAGGTGAATCCTATGCAATATGACCTATCACAACACCATAATCTGAATTTGAGACCCCAGTTCTCTGCAGAGTAGCTGGTGCATATTCTGACTGCTGAAGCTCCCCAAAGATCATGTCTTATCTTATAAGGGAGGTGACTTCACCTCCCTGCCCTGTGCAGAAGAGGAGTCAGTCATGGCTACTACATGGCACAAATGATGGCATGAGAAGGTCTCACTTTAGAAGTGCGTGCTCTTTGTTAAATATGTTATTCTTCCTCTGATATAAGCCATAGCTTCTCGCACACAAGGCTTCAGGGATGGTTCTCTCTAGGAATATTGCAACTTTCTCTGTGTTTTATCGGTCTTCTGCCCCCCAGCCTGGAGAGATGTCTGAACAGGTTGTAGACATCCAAGGGAGAGAGCTTCTAGCAATGATGCTGAAGAGATACCTAGGGTTGGATGGGGACCGAGATGGAAGCGGGAAACAGGAAAGGCTTTTGCAATGATTTGGGGAACCCTTTTGATTGTTATTTTCCAAAGCAACTCTGAAATTCTGCTAACTACTGGGAAACTTTGTGATCAGTCCAGGCATGGAAGAGAGACCAAAATGAGTTGAGGACTAGTGATACCAGAGCAACAAAAAAAAAAAAGATAAAAGCATTTTAGTAGGAAACCCTCAGAGCTGGTGCCCATTTAACTAGGAGGTAAGACATCAGTAGACAGTCAGGGTAACTACATACCCTTGCATAAAGGGATAATGTTGACCCGGATCAATTCCTCTGGCTGCGTAATGTGAATGTAAATGGATGCCCAGGGCACAGCAGAATCAGCATTAAACCGAGAGTGGCTACATGCTAGAGGAAATTTCATAAATAATCAGCACCAAGTAATGCAGAGCTGTCTGCTGGCCCTGCAGGAGGCCAGAGAGATGGCCCTGGGTTTGCTCAGGAGGAGGATGGTGGTCTCCCTTGGGAGATGAGGAGCTCTGGATGGAAGGAACTCGAATCTATCTGAATCACCCCTGTGTCACCAAGAAGCAATAGACACCCTCCACAGGACTCATCTCCCTTCAAGTTCTCTGCCAGAGGGCAGAGGAGATCACCCCCTCATTTCTCAGAGTAGCAACTGCTGATTCAAAAATCAAATATTTGCAGTCCCCCGTCCTCTGCCTGTCAGTGGATAAACATGCCAGCCCTTAGTGGTGCTAAGCAGCAGTAAATCATCTGTGTGGGAGAAGGCGGGGAGGGAACACCGAACCTTGTGGGGCAGAAGGACATGTGGGCGACAAGGGGAAATTAAAAAAGCTCCCTGACTTGCTACCGCCTTCACCGACCTGCAGGGACCTCTCTCCCCTCAGGGCTGAAGGCTCCCTACTTGGGAAGTACTGAGGTCAATAATTCACTTGTGTATCTTGCCATGCCAAATCAGCGCTTCCAAAACCACACAGCAAATGGCTCTTGCTACATCGATGTCAGGAGCTGGAAGCAGGAGGCACGAAAAAAGCTGGGACCTTCAGGCAACTGTCTTCTTCATAGTTCGGGAGCGATTAAACTGCACATTTAATTGCTTTGATATATATTTGTTTTACATGAATGCAAGATCCAGCTAATCTAATTGGCTTATTCGCTCCAAAGTTGCTAACAATGGACCCTAAACTGTACATAAATGACCGTTAAATTATTAGCTATCAGAAAGATCTGCAATTGGATTTGGAATGTAAAATATAATGAGGGCTCAGAGAGGCAATTATTATTTTTTATTTTTGTATTTTTTTAAGCAGCCTTATTATCTCTACAAGAGGCTTGCTCAGGAGACAAGCGTTCCCATTAGAAAATCAATAACAGAGCTGCTGTGATAGCAGCAGTAACCTGTCTAGTTTCAATTAGTGCTTGGGAGAGGCTGATCCTCTTCCCTGAGCCTGTCACTAGCTAATAACAGTGGAATTTTGTGCTTATTTATTTTCTGGAGAAGTTTGAACTCTTGGCAGTACAATTTTGGAGCCTGATGATTATTTTTTTTTCTTTTTAGTTTTTTACTGACACCAGCTGGTGTTGCAGTGGGCCACAAACACACTGTTGATGGCTGTAGGTAGAGATGGTAAAATCTTTGAGGTCTTTTATTGGCCCTTGGGCAACGATAGTGATAGAATGATCTGCGAGCAGCTCCATCATTTTTTTTGTCCCTGTTTTCTTGGACTACTGAAGATCCCTGAGACCATGAAAGACATTAAAGGGTTTTATGGGAAATAAGTCAATAAGGAGATGAGGGTTGTAGTCTGCTGCTCTCACAATTTGAGCAGGACCTCTGCTGCATCTTCACAGAAGACTGAGTAAATCTTTTGGGTTTGTGCTCAGACTTTAAAATTAAATATTCATACAGCACCTAAAACTCTGAAGACTTGATATGAGATAGAAAAATGGTTTCTACAGTCAAAAGACAGGATCCTGAGATACTATCTTCAGTCTTGGTCGCGTTTTAGTTAGCAAGCTCCATCTAACTTCCTTTCCTGGGCTCAACTGAAGCTGGAAAGGACTAGCAGGAAGATCAGAGTGGGAATCCACACTTGTGGACTATTTGATAAACAGCACAGCAAGCAGCAGAGGAGCAAGGGAGTTAACACCCTTCATTGGGATACAAGGTCAGCCAGGTGTATCACAGGCGTGTCACATTTTGTGGGATGTTAGTGTAAGTTGGTTTTTCTTTTCTTACCCCTTGACAAGCTCTGCCTGTTTTCCAAGGCTGACTGCTCTTCAGTATACCAGATTATCTCATGTTCTTGGTCTCCCCTCACAGGTTGTCACCGTGGCTACCCTTTATCCCAAGCTCCACTGGTGCAACCCTCATCTGGTCCACATTTCAGCTGTTATCTCTCCACAGTTCTATACTCAAGCTTCTCTTTTGTTTCCCTCCCCAGAGACCTAGTAAGTGAAGGGCTCTGTCCGTGCTGCATGGGAAAATGAGCTTTGCCTTCAAGTCAAGACTGCTTCTTACAGGTCAACCTTTCACATGTGAGCAGGTGCCCCTGGCCCTGCTGTGCTATGGGCAATGTCCCCAGTTGTGCCTGTGACCATCTCTGCTGTGACCAGCTCTGCCAAATTCATGGGCGGTCAGCGCAGCCCTCATCTGCTCATCTGCCCATCTGCCAAACACTGCTCATCTGCCCTTTGCTCGGTAGGAAATGAGAGGATTTTGCACTTGTACCATGAACATATCTTTGCTTTGATCAGCCAAGTGAATAAAGCCAGGTAGGAAAAAGTCCACTGCAGGAGATGCTGCCTGTTCAGGTGTTTCTTTTTGACACTTTAAGGGAAAATGAACCCAAAGCAGAACTGTGCAGAAACAAGAAACAGTATGTAAAGGGGAGGCAGGATCCATCTCACCTGCCTGACATGACATTGGCTACGGGAGGTGGCTTGATCTAAGTTCTTTCGAGAGCAACAAAGAGAGATCAGCTCTTCCTGGTGTTGATTCAACCCATATCAACAGGGTAGGTGGAACAGTCACCCTCTGGGAGAGGACAGCTTCTTCTCATTGACCAAAGAGGGTCCCCTGGTGAGTAGTTCTCATGAGATATCTAGATTTTCAGCTACTTAAAGTTCGGTGAAGAATTCCATGGTTGGTAGCTTGTTCAAAACTTTGGCTCTGTACTTCTCTATGCAGAAGAAAAATCAAAGCTTTCTCTCACTGTCATGTGTTACCACTTGGTGGTTGGCATGAAAGTTTCCTATCCTCCAGTGCCCCTCACTGAGCAGATGTTTGTGAGAAAGGCATATCAATATCCTTTCACAGAAAGTTTAAAAGTAGAGTTCTGACAAGATTAATTTCCTGCTTCATACAATGACTCCTCTATTAGAGATTCTTGAATACTTAATTATTGATCTGCATTATTAATGAACACTGCGGGATTCATGGATTCACATTGGAATAATGCATACCCCTAAAGTTACAATGTGTCTGACAATTACAGAAACATAAAATATTCATTAAAGTATGGAAGTTAGTACTGAATCTATGGCTGGGTGCATTTTGCTACCCACTAGATGTTACTTTTCTCTGATTTTAGGAATTTCAGAGCGTTTTCTTTATTACATGTCATCTTGCTCTGCCAGTGACTTAAAACTTGAAATCGTAACTAGGATAAGGTGGCTGTTATTCTGAAGTACAGGTCTGTGTTTCCAGTTCCCCAGACATTGAGTTGCTTATTTTGAGACTTGGTATAAGCCAGTCAAAAATTTCCAGCTGAAAGAAAAGGTAGATTCCAAACTGACAGAAGCTCCATGTGAATTTTTGACAAGGAAGTTAATTTTTTTTTTCATCTGCAGAAAAACAAACAAATAAACAAAATCAAAACATTTCACTTTGATTTTCTCCTTAAAAAAAAGAAGACATTTCCTTTTTATTTTTATTTCCTTTTAATTTGAACTGATGTTCCATTTAGATTTTTTTCTACTGTGCTGAGGGAAACACATTTTAAAGCTTGAAAAAAACATGAAGAAATACATTGTGGGTGGAAGACAACATTCATTTAAACTGAGATATGCTGGGCTTGTTAGTCTATTTGTTTGTTTTCCATTTTCAGTTAGACGATTTTTTTTTTATTTTTTTCTTTCGTTTCATTTCAGATCTGCCTCCAATTTATTTATTTATTTGCTTACCTTTGCAGAATTGGCAGCAAAATGAAAAACCAGTTATTCCCACATCTCAGTTTAGCAGACAGCATGCCACTATCTGTGCCTAGGGGGGTCAAGAAATTGCTCTAGATCTCTTGATAACATTTTAATATAATTGAGAATAAGTAACATACATAATAGAAATAACAATTGAGCAATAATAATAATAGGACAGATTTAAGCAGTTGGGGATTAGCGGTGCTCACACTGGGTGGGAATAAATGAAGCCCCAGTACAATGCCTTTATCAGTCAGCCTCTTCTAAAATCTCCACCTTGGGTGAATAGCTTACTGGTTCCACCTTAACATATCTCTGCGCCTCTCAGACCTAGCAGTGGTTCACCATGGAGCATCCAGCAGTGCCTTTGGTTGAAAGCTGGTCTCTGGTGTCATTATCGTCCCCAACTCTGGAGCACAGACCATGAGATGCTGCTCTTCCAGGGAAGCCAGAGGGAAACTGCTTTGCCAGCCAAGCAAGGAGCAGCTGCTGCAGAGCTTGTCTCAGCTGTGGGATCACAGTCCCCTGTACCTGACTTGATGCCCTGCCGATGATTTCCAATCTATCTATCTCAGTTACTAATAGGTTGCAACAACCAGGTCATGGCTAATATACCTCAAGCAGAGATGACCCTAATGTTAGAAAAGAGTTTTCATCCACTGTCAGGCAAACAGGCGTGAGTCTGTAAGTCTTGTGGAGGTATAGTGAGCCATTTCTTCAGCTTCTACTGCATCACAACCATGGACTCACAGACTTCTTGACTGAGCTGAAACTCTGAAGTTCAACCAGAGGAACCTGTTCCCCTCTGCTCACCTATGCAAAGCTGTCTCAGCAGTAGTAAAGACAGATGAGCAGGAGGTCTGAACTTTCCTTTCTGCTAGAACTGGGGACAGAGCACAATGTAAGGCAGACATCCTTCAAATGCATGCAGACATGTCTTCTGGATGATACCTTTCTATTCTGATTTTTGGGAAGAGGACTATTCAGAACTGGCTTGTTGAAATCTATGCTGCAAGTATGTAAAATCTGGTTAGTGCTGGAGCTGAGTTTTCATTAGAAGCAGGGTAGTTTGGTAGGCTGAATGCGTTTCTTCTGGAACGGTGCCTGCGGGGCTACAGCAACACCTTCTGCAACTTCATTTGTCTGTGCTACCGTGCCTGACAAACAACAGCATCTTTACTTAACTAAAACACAGGCTCCATCACAGCATCTATGCATGCTTCCCCTCGGTGAGAATAACAAGGGAGTTTAAGAGAAGTAACAATCCCTTTTTCCTCCTTCCCTGTGGGCAGAACTGGCTTAGTCTGATTTGGATATTTTATTTCTTTGCTTTCTATTTTTGTGTTTCTTTTCTTTGATCAAGCAGCTAGAGACGGTCAGGACCAGAAGACAGACTGCTACAAAATTTTAGTCCCTTTTACATTAGCTAATTAAGCAACCGGCGGCTTGTTTGTAAACTTTTTGGTACAAGGTCATGCTTTTGCAGAGACTCTTCCAACCATCCCTGTCCTGAGTACTGGCACTCTCAGCCTAGGAGAGGAACCAATGTGGATTGGAACCATCTTATCACTAAGTAATTTTGCATTTTCCCTGTGGTTTTTTGTGCTGGAGATGTTTCCACTGGGTGCCCAATACCCTGCATGTGTTTCACAGTTATATTTAGCTTGAAAGTATCTGACTCAACAGGTAAGGAAGATCATCTTTGCAGATATGCACTATTCTGATGAAAAGAGATACTGAAAATTGGTATAAAATCTATTGTTCCAAATTCTTAGGGAAATTGCTAAAAAAAAACCCAAGCAAACCAAAGCAAATAGTTTTGTGGCATAGTGTTGTGCTTGTTTAAAATTTCTTATGAGCTCAGGTTGATTTGGGTTGTCATCTGGTTTAGTGATCAGCCCTTCCTTTTTTAAAAGGCAGCCTTTCACAAGTAAATGCTAGAGCCAGGGGTTTCTCCTTCTGCATAAGAAGGGCTGTGTGAGATCTCCGCTATCTGTAGCCAGAAGGCTTTATGCTTTCTGTACTGGAAGTCACATCCTGATAACCTTTTTAATAAGCACCAGTGAATTTGCTCTTCATGGATTTATCTAAATCTGTGTCAAGGGAGAGATATCCACGCTTGAAAATAGGGAAGGTGCACAAATGTAAGACTAAACCCATCATCACCTCCCAGCTCTGCAGGGCTGATATGCCAATATGAGCCTATTTGCCCAAAGGTAAGGTCACGCTCTTGTGCACATGTGGAACCATTGCTACTGCAAGGCCATTGAAGTTGTTTGCAGATTGTAGGATTATTTTTTTTTCTGTCTGTGCAACACAATCAGGTTTATGTTGCAGTATATCTGCTCTGAAGACATAGGCCTCTGCTCTTCTGTCTTCATCAACATCTTCATCAGTGACCAACAGGTCATGGCCAACATTGTACAGGCTGTGAGACCTCCTCGGGGAAGGTAGTAAATCCAGGAGACAAGTTATGTGTTATTAAAATCGTGAGATATTGTATGAATTTCTGTCATGCCTATGCCCTGCTTGAGCAGAAGTTCAAGGAAGGCAGAGCAGAAAGAGGGTCTCTGCCCCAAACCATTTACAGAGTGCAGTGTTTCACATCATTTAATGGCTTCCACACTTCATCATGCATGTAAAAATGTTACAAATGTGCCATTGTACCGAATATTTTAGCTACACCAGGAAAGGCACAGTGACTTCCAAGAGTTTTCCATGCAGCTTGAAGTAAATCAGCTCACTAAGCAAAAAGAAAGGGAAGGAACATACAGCTGTATTGAGTAGGATGTTCTCAGTCTCCTCCAATTATTTCAAGTCATTCCTACACTCCTGTGGAGTTGCTGATTTTGTGAGTTTTAACGTCCCTGAAGATCCTTATTCCCATTTGACCAATCATTTTACAAGCTCCTGAGCTTTCTCTGGCAGGGTTGCATTGGAGTCAGTGAAAAAGCCTGGAGGAGCTGAAGGAAAACTGGGGTGGTGCTTGGGACAAAACATCCAGACACGAGTGTGTCCGTGTGTCTACACACCGGTAGTGCAGAAAACTAAACCTGTACCTGCTAAAGGTATGTGAAAGATCTGTGTGTCCCTTGATATAGGGCATATTTCCCACCCCCTGCTCCAAATGAACAAATTAAAGTGAAGCCTACTCTGCTTTTTCTTGGCTCCACCACCAATGGATACCTCAGCATGGGTTTCAGCCTGCTCTGTTGATCCCAGATTTACATGAGTTGATCTGGGTCCCCACCTTCAGGCACTCTCTGTAGTCCTGTGAGACTTGTGTGGTGAGGAATGGGAAGCAAATTAACAATATCTGACTTAAAACGTGGGCTTGATGTAAAAGCACTCTTATTGGTAAGAAAGCAAGCAAGCAAGCAAGCAAGCAAGCAAACACAATTCATTATGTATTAATGAGCGTCTGAATAGCACAGCCTTCTTTGAAGGAAATGTAGAAAGGAAATGTCACTTATGAAAAGGGAAAGGACAAATGCAATCAGCAAATGGGCTTTGAGGTTGTGTTGCCAAGTCTGATCAAGGTGAGGCAGGATTGGGGATACAGCTGATGCTGGAAGTGGCCTCAGAGTAATCTGCTCCATCCCCACGCTTCTGGACCACGATTGTTCTCTCCGTCTTAATCTCCTTAGGACCATGTTTTCCAAAGCAGATAAGCAGCTTTTCCCTGCATAAATGGCACATCAGTGGTTCTTATGTGCCTCTCGAATTGCCTTCCAAATTTCACAGCAGCCTCCAAAGGCTACATCTAAACCCCAAACCTCTCTAACCCAATAGAGAGATGGTTACTAGAGTCTGTGGTCTCCCTTGGGTGGAGCAGGAAATGCTGGGAAGAGGGTGAAGGTCCTTGAGTGCAAATGGTCTTGCTTTCCATTGTAGTACATAATAAAAATAATGAGTTAGGTTTCACTCAAACTGCAGCAGTTGCATTCAGTTCTAGAAGTACAGTGGGTACAAAACTTGAGGGTCATTCAAAATAAGAAGGAAAAGAAAATAGAAAAGAAAAACCCACACAAGAGTTGCATTGCTTGTGTATTTTGAGCTTAATATTACTTGACTGTGTCCCTTAAGCTTATTTAAACATTTAATTTTGTTCTCTTGTTCTGTCTCCGAGTACATATGGATTTCACAGAGGTTTACGTTTAACAGGACAGCAGAAAGTTCCTTGTAATTGCAACAGGCTTTATGCACAAGTCACAATGCTATGTTCCACACTCAGAGGGAGAAAAACATGTTCTTTCTGCCTGAAGTGACTTATTTTCAGATTAAAGGAAACAGCTGTGAGAAGGGAGAAAAGTCTTCCCTAGAAGAGCACCTACAACAGAACTGTTGCTGAACTCCCTTCGAAGGGAATAATCTTAAAAGTTTAGGATAGTAACACAGAGAAAGCAGAGAAGGGATCACACAGCATTGTGGCATGGTTTTTGGGAAGAGGAGGGCTAAAAAATCAATCATTGGAATAATTTTCACAAGTGTTTATGGCCAAAGTCTGGATTCAGTTGCCTCCTCCGCCACAGATTTCCCATATGACCTGGGGCAAAGCATTTATTTGCTGTGTGCTGCCATTCTCTCTTGCTAGTGTGGGATGTAGGAACTGCCTTGCTCTAAGAGAGGTGTTGCAGGACTGAAGAATTTGGCAGCGGTGGCACTGCTCATAAAACAAGGTGTTGCCAAATGCGAACAGCCAATCTCTAAGATGAAAGCCACAGGAAAAATTAATGAGGGGAGTGGGCAAATTCTAAAACAGCACAACACCGTTAAAAAGTAAAATAGATGACAGCTCATTGCATTTAGAAATAGCATTTTGCCTACGGAAGTTTTGAACTTTGCTGGAAACCTCCGCAGAGTATTTATGAACACATGTAGCATCGAGGAGTGAATTCTGCGCTGGTACTCAATGGCTCAACAGCCAGGCTTGTCCCAACTGATGTCAGTGATTTATGGCAGGAGACAGTGATAAGCTGTTTGATAAATGGCTTCCCCATTATCATAAACTGATGTGTTCCAGCATACATTATAATTACATCTGAAAGAAAAAAACCCCAAACACAAAGGTTATGGGGCTGAGTTTGGGTGAATGCTTTATTTAGTCTTAAGGTCTTTTTTTTTTCTTCCCTTATTCAGGATTAATCCCACCTTCTGTTGAAGGACTTCCAAGGTAAGATCATACATTAGAGCTGTACACTATACGATCAACTGTGTATTTCAGCATATAAAAAATACACTTAGGTCAAATGAGCCATACAGTTATGGGATCAGTCTTTGATTTCAGCACATATAAAATATTCTTGGGTCAAATACAGCTTTGGGAAACACAAAGATTTTCATTTGTGTGAGCATCAAAGGAACAGATCCTACAAGGTGCTGAGCACTCTCCAACCCTGTTGGTTTCTGTGTGAGCCTGGAAGCACTTGGCCTTGCAAGAATTAGACTTGGGAGGTGATTTGAATTGCTTGAATCTGCAAAACGAGGCTGGAAACACACCACTGTGTGAACTTTTGGAGATTTTTTTTTTTCTTATCTTTTCTGACATCAGTGAAAAGCTGATGTGGGTCCTTGTACATAAACCAATTGAGATGTAGTCCCTGGGTGCTGGGAACATGGAGGCAAGAAGATGACCTACAGATTTGGCCAGTTGTTAGCTGGGATTGTTTGGAAATGACTGTTAGAGATGCCACGTTGTAGTGGGTTCATTGCTATGGGGAGATGACCTTTTTTCCTCCATTTCAAAGTTTTTTTGTTTAACTTCAAGTTTCTGCTGCAAGGCTGGAGAAGATGCAAGTTTGCCCCAACTCTGTCAGAGACATTAGCAGATCTGATGTAAAACTGGTACCCGTGCAGTCAGAAAGTTTAGGAGTTTCTCCACTAAGCTTCAATTAACAAAATCCCTTCACTGTGTATCTCCGATACACCAAATAATACACAGCAGGAAGAGATAGAAACTTGCAATAAGTTTCATATTTCTTCAGTATGGTTCTTTGCTATCTTTTTGGGTTAGAAGTGTCATTTCTTTGAAATTAGTCTTTCATTGAAATTGGAATTAGTTTGTGGAAAAACAGTGCTTTACTACAAGAAGGAGAAAAGAAAAAAACCCAACCATTATTACTTTAAAATTCTTTTGAATTTTGAAAGCTAAACTTGTGATATTAGAGCAATAACAAAGCAGGAATATAAGTTGAAATAAAATAAAGTGTTTTGACTAGCTTGAATGAAATTCACACGCTGGTTTGTGAAAGTGATCCTGGGATTTTGTTTCAGGTTTTTGTGACAGCCAATTGAGATACCTTAAACTTTTTTCCAGTACGGAAAATTGTTTCCTTGTTCAACTCTCTAGGTATCATCTCTGTGAAAGGGGATAGACAATCCTATACAACACAGAGGTATTTTACATTTCAAGTTCCATTTGCCAGTATTCAGGCAAGGAGGCTTTTCTGGCTGTGCATTTCCACTTTCTCCACTGATTTAGGAGTTCTCATTCTGAGCGCATTGTAACTACAAGGAAATGAAATTCTCTCGCTTTCTGCTAAAATAAGGAGATTTACTTGGGGAAACAACTCCGTAAATACTATGCACTGCCATCTATAGCTCTGCTTGGGAAACACATACGCAAGGCGAGCACTGCAAATGAGTCTGCTTTTACACCATCAAACCTTTTGTGCTAAGCAAGGTTTTAAAAAAGTGGCTAGCAGTTTCCAACAACTATTGTGGGAAAAGGCGCTGTAATTATTATTACCATTGCTATTTTTAGAAGGTGTGCAGTGCTTTCCCCCTTGTGAATACAATTTCCAAACAAGGACAAGGAAGAGCTGAGAACTTGTTATGTGACCATTTGGGATGCTCCGGTTTTGACTTCACTGGCAGTAGCGTCACTTTGTGCCCCACCGTAATGCAGGCAGTTACAACGCAGCTCCCTCTAGAACAAACATGTTCAATGTTTTAACAGCTTCCTACTCATTAAAATAATCTCTTTCTTTATTTTCCTTCCCCCTAAAATTGCACTTTGTTTTTGTCCTCAAACTACTGCTTCTCAGCCTCTGGTTCCTGGATCTCCACCAGCTTTTGGCCTTGCCATAGGAGCCTGCAAAAGATGACTGTGATGTCTTTCCAAGCTCTCCATAGGCTCCCAGTGACTGCAAACATGAAAAGTTTGGAAAGCAAGCCCCAAGACTGGGACAGCGGTGTGAAGGGGGTGCCAATTCAAGAATCCTGGGATACATCAGAAAAAGGAAGTACCCTGGGGCATTCAGGGTGTCTCATTCATCCCTGTGACTGGAGGGGAGATTTTGCAGAATTAGGGTCAAGCTGGAGGTAAAACAATTTCACACATAATGACTTGGCCCTTTCCTCTCTCCCCGTCCTTACAAAGGGAAGGTCTCTCTGAAGCTCATCCCTTGGCGAACTGGGTTGATGTGTCCCTCCATCTCTTACCCTCCACACCCAAATCCCCAGAGCCAAAGGGGGATGCACTGCGAGCCCGGCATCTGTGTTGAGAGGTGGGGGTTCAGGGTTGGGGACCAGGGCAGGAGTCGTTGCCTTCAGGGCTGAAAGGAAGGGCTGGGGTGTCCCTCTCCCTCTGTACTCAGGCCAAAAGTGAAATGTAAAGCTCCTGTGATCCCCACGAGAGTGTGCGTGTCAGGGGAATAAACAGGGTGCATGTCAGGGGAACGAAGGAGGTGTGGGGAAGGTGGGAAAGGGGGCTGGAGCCACAATGAATTGGTGTGGTCGGTGTGGAGTGGGAAGGCAGCAGCAGGACTTCACCATCATCTTCTCCGCACCCCTTCCCTTCCTAGGCAGGGAGTGGGGAAGAGAAAAGATCGGGATCAGTGCAAAGCTCTCAGAAGAAAAGAGGAGCTGTAAACATCTATACCTGTGGCTCGATCACTTCTTCTTGCTGCCAGACCCAGCATCACAGATGTTTTCAGAGGGGGGTTCAGTCCTCTCCCCTGATGATTCAGGAAGTTTGGGACCCCGGTGATGACTTGGCTTCCTCACCAACAATGCATTCACTTGTCTAAGCTCTAGCCACGATCACTGACCATGGCCATGTACGTGCTGGCATTTGTTCCCCTCACTAGGACCCCTCTTTTGGGTTCCATGAAATTGTCCTCTGGCCCTGGTGTGAAAAGCAGGGTAGGGCGGGGGACTGGAGTTGGGATTTCCCCATGCTGCCACTTGGGAAGCTGGGATTGATGCCTTGCCTTACTTTACAACTACATAAAATGGGTTTAATGCTAAAATCCTGGTTTAGGAGAAATCTCTTGGCGTGTTATCCAAGAATGGAGGTCTTTGAGCAAAGGCACTCCTTCAACACAGACGATTTCACCTAATAAATACAGCCTATGTGGAGAGGAAAAGACTTCTCTCTTGCACCTAGGAGAGGCTGCAATTGCTGGGTTTGACGTGTGATGATGTGAGCATTAGCGCCCACTGAGCAGCCCCTGCCAGCAGAAACCACAGCCGATAACAAGAATAAAAATAAATTAAAAAAAAAAAAACAAACAAAACAACAACAACAACAAAAGGTAGAAACCACACGCCAGCAGTCATGTGAGCGAAAGGCATGGGAAAATCCCTTTCAAACCCTGTGTCCAGCTGAGTTATTCCACATCACGCTTCGCCAGAGGGATGTGGCTGCCTGGAAATTGGCAATTTTCAGGCAGATCTTCAACCAGACACAATGCAAGGTGTTATAGATGTAAACACGGTGGTATCTGATGCTGGAGGGGAAGTAAACTGATTGCTTACAAGCTGTCCTGCTTTGCAGTTATCCTCTTCAAACAGATCCCCTGGGAAACCCAGACATTCCCTGTTTTTTTTCCTCATCCTCATTTACACCTCTGATGGCTGGGGCTGCCACTGGCAGGAGGGCCCCTTCCAACAAACTGGGCTCAGTTTCTCTACATTGCAATTATGCTTCCAGCAGATTTTAGGGGCAGAAAGATTAACCCAATGAGACAGAGTTACCAAATCTAAATCAGCTCTGAATCATCAGCCCAAACAGCCTATTTCCAACAGTATTAGGTGCTTCAAAAGAAGGTGCAAAAATTGGGAAAAAAGGAGATGTTTTGGTCTCTATTTCACGTCTCCCTCATGTACTCTGTAGTCTGAGACCAGATTAGGTCCCTGAAGTGTGCAGCTTATTCCTTCTCCCAAAATCTCATTGCAGATTCCCATGGATGTTGCATTTAACCGTAGATGTTTCCCATCCCTTTTTGATCTTGAACACTTTTGCCACCAACAACGAGAGACATTTTCTGTGCAACAAGCGAGGGGGTCTAAATTCAAAGCATGTATAAGGGCAGAGGGACTTCTTATCTGTACTGAGCTTGCTGCCTTCCTTTGTCAGAGAGAAGCAGAGTTACAGCTGGATCCAACTCATGCCTTGCAATCTGCAAAGCCCAGACAGAAAACAGACCAAGGGTAAAGTCAACAAGAATCTAGCGAAGAGGAGAATGATAGTTGTCTCTTGGCTGTGTTTTTGCACACTAAAGCCAGTGTTTGTCATAAAATCCACCAAGCAGCTCCCCGAGAAGTGTTATGGTGGGGTTGGCCTTATTAGCACCACCATGGTGGTCTGGGGATGGTGTGTCCCAGAAGCTGCTGTGCCATGTAACCTCTAGTTTTGCTGGTCTTGTCTGGTTCTCTTTCCTCTGGCAATGATCCTGGAAGGTTCCAATGGCACCCGTGTCCACCCTGTGTAGCCTCAGGAGCCTTTGCACCACTTCCTGGTGGGACAGGGTTGCCAATTTAGTTTGAACTTAGGCCTTTTGGTTATTTCTGCATAGTTTCAAGCAAAACAGAGCTGGAATCCCTGTTTTGGGGCTTTCTGTGTTATAAATAAATTGTATTGCCCCAGGGCTGATCAGTGTGGTCCCAGCAAGGTCCACATATGGGAAGCAGAGGGTACAACCGCCAATGCAAATGTGTCTTTACATCTCAGTGTGTCCCAGTGCTGTGGGCTCAATGACTCCCTTCAGAGGCACCTTTGGGAACTGTGGAGACTGGTGAGGGGAAAAACCTTGTTAATTCAACTTCTCCATCCCTTTCCGTGGCATGACTGCTCGTCCAGTCCTGCTCTCCAGCATGATAGTCCCCTTTTGCTTGAGGACCCACGGGCTGCCCTTCTTCACAATGTGCATGAGCCAGGATGGAAAATGACATGAAGACTGCTGAAACCAGTTGACTTAGAAGTAGACCGGTATAAAATAGGCCATTGTCCCCATGGATTGCATGGTTCGGTTATGTTGGCAGGATAGAGGGAAGGGTGCTGGAGCGCCTTTCTATGAAGACAGGCTGAGAGAGAAGGCAGCCTGGAGAAGAGAAGGCTCCAGGGAGACTTCATAGCCGCTTCCAGTACCAAAAGGGGGCCTACAAGAAAGCCGGAGAGGGACTTTTTACAAGGGCATGTAGTGGTAGGATGAGGAGTAATGGCTTAAACTGAAAAAGGGGACGTTTAGGTTAGATATTAGGAAGAAATTCTTTACTGTGAGGGTGGTGAGACTCTGGAACAGGTTGCCCAGAGAAGTTGTCAATGCCCCATCCCTGGAGGTGTTCAAGGCCAGGCTGGATGGGGCTTTGAGCAACCAGGTCTGGTGGAAGGTGTCCCTGCCCATGGCAGGGGTGTTGGAACTAGATGATCTTTAAGATCCCTTTCAACTCTAACCATTCTACGATTCTGTGATATGTCTTCCCAAACTCAGACTTTAAGAGACCTGATTTACTGAGAGCATCTCTTGCTCTGCAAATGGACTTCTTCGCCCTCGAAGGTATCATGCAGCGGTTTCACAGATACCTGTACATTATGGTAAAGCTATTTTCTCTTAATCACTTCACAGATGTGTAAAACCAAAAGGACCATGTGAGTTATTGCATTTTGGTACCTCAGCCAACTGCACACCCTAAATCCTGTTCACTGTTGCAACTCACCCCCGGTTCTCCCTGGAGGGCGCACAGTGTGAAACGAGAAGAACAGACCCCTCCTCTCTATGTTTTTAAGGTGTGGCTCATGTTTACAATCTTGTTAAATAAAGGTCTGGGGGTTCATGGACCTCTCTACCTAGAACTGCACAGAAATGGGATGCAGTGAAATTTTTCATTGCATCGTGCCCAGTTCTCCATTCCCACAAACGTGAGATTTCTATTGTGCCCCATTGCACAATAGAACCCATTGGAAATGGGTTTAATTTTATCCGTGGCACTTTCTGATACTTTTTCCTTGTGCTGAGCTTCTTTGCCCTACAGCACAGGAGAGATGCTATCTGCACCTTGCTCTGCTTGACCTCCCCAACCACAGGAAAGGGAAGGCAAGTGCTCCCCACTTCTTCCACCACCCCAAAGGCACGGCAGAGATGCCCCATGGGACTCACAGGGGCAGGACCCACTGCTTTGTATGAGTTCCTTTTGCCAAGCACCCTGTGGTTCCCACCGAAGCTCTCTTGCTTGTACCTGCGAGGGCTGGAGAAAGAGAAGCTGGAAAAAGAGAAGCAGAGAAGAAATTCCCAGGGGACTCGGAGGGGCAGAGAAACCTTCTTGGAGGAAAGCAAACCAGCCAAACAAACTCCCGAAAGGCTGGAGAGAGAAAGGGAGAGATTTCCATTCGGAGCATGCACCGTGCTAATCCAGCATAGCCGCCTGTCGGCTAAAAACAAGCATTTCAGGCCCCAGCTGCCCCTTCGCTCCAGTCCCTGCTTAACTGGAGATGTCACAGATGCCTTTGGCCAGCAATGCTGCAGTGCTGGCTGGGCACAAAGACAGGCTGGTTTGTCGAGCTCCGCCACAGCCAGGGCTTGCAGTTTAGCTCCCCTAAATCAACAATTTTCTCCCTTTTCCCCTTCCCCCAGAAGTTTTTTTCTGGGGAAAATAGGTTTGGAAGCGTGGAAATGGGGGTAAAAGGGCTCGATGAGGTGAAAGGAAGGGAGTAAAGGGGAAGAAGGCCAAGGGAAGGGGATGGAAGTGCCCTGGAGAGTCCCTGGAGGGAGGAATGGGGTGTTCCTCACCCTCCTTGAGGCAGAGGGACAGAGAGTGAAGGCAGCTGGGATTTTTACCTCTACCCTTTGGGGCAGGTCTGTGCCCCTCCACTGATGGGGTGGCAGCGACCCCAAGCAGAAAGGGAGGTGGTTTTGTCAGGGAAAGGGGCTGGTTTCCTCCTTGTGGAGTAGAAAGCGTTAAAGACAAGAGGCAGGTCCTGAAGTCTGGCAGGATGCTGAAGTCCCCCTGCTCTCCCCCCACCTTCTCCAGCCTCCCCCCAATCCCCTTCCCACATCCCCCTTCCCTGCTCAGCAAGCTCCTCATTGCCAGCGGACCTTCCCCAGGTTGTAAATCCGGAGGCAGCACCTTTACCCCAAAGCTGCTGGGATGCAGCATGGTACCTTTTACCCCAGCCCATGTCCTCCTCCTCCTCCATCTGCTCAAAACTCTCCCTTCCCCCATCCTCCTGCCACCCTGGGGTTGTTGTGTTGGTGTGAGACCCCCTCCCTCCTCCCCCCATATATGTGTGGGTTGATGGAGCAAGGAGTTAGGGAGAATGCTAGGAAAGAGGTTAAAAAAATAAATAAATAAGAAAGGGTTAATGGCTGTTGCTGTCTCCTGCCTTGGCAAACCGTGTGCCCTGGTGCAAAGCCACCGCCGATCCGGGGGGTGCGCGGGGACCTCCAGCCCCCTCCTCCGCCAGCCGGGCTGGGGGGCAGGAGGAGCCGCTGCCCCGGGGGTCCCCGCCGTCCTGTCCCGTCTCCCGTCTCCATCCCCAGGCTGTCAGCTCCGGAGGGGCGCTGAGGGAGCACCAGCAGCCCCTTTCCCCCCCGCCCCCGGTACCCAGAGAGCGGCGAGCCGTGTCCCTGCGCATCCCTCTGCGGGCGACCGGCACTTCTCCCGCGCCGAACCCCCGCAGGTTGTTGATTATTTTTGGGTTTTTTTGGGGGGAGGGGGGGAAGCAGAGCCCCTGCCATCCCCACCACCACCATCCCGGCTCCCTCTTCACCTCCTGGCTCCTCGCTTAGGGCTAAGCTGTCCCGGGGAGGCTGCGCTGCCCGGTCGCCAATGCGCTCCGGCTCTCGCTGACTCCTCTTCTCCATCCATCCATCCATCCATCCATCCATCCATCCATCCATCCTCTCTTCCTATAGGCTAGCGGATCATGCCCGATGCGATACTGTGGCAGTTAGGGTCCTTGCCTATAGCTGCCCGTTTTACAAAGCTCCGATCTGTGCGTGTGCGTGTGTATGTGTGTGTGCATTTTATCCCTCCCTCCTATCCCTTCCTCCCTCCCTCCCTCCCTCTCTCTCTCTCTCACTCTAATGTGTGATCTGGAAAGCTTATAAAAGCCTGATGTAATCCTTAATGCAGCCCCTGGCTACAAAGACTGGATCTAGTTTCACAGAGAGAGATTCAGAAGCAGAATTTGAAAAAAAAGAAAAAAAAAACAGAAAAAAAAGTGGGGGGAGAAGAGAGAGAAAGAAAGAAAAGCAGATGAGTGGATTTTAAACAAACATATCTTTCCAAAGAAGACCATTCTCACTCTTCGCTGCTGGGAAAGCTACTCTGAACCCTGCTTTACATTTTTTTTTAAAGGAGAAGACTTGATTGTCTGCTTGGATCTAATGATTTACTGGCTTTTAACGGCATTTTTCCCCTCTCCTAAGGATTCCTCAAAAAACAGCTTAATTATTTCCAGCTTTTCTCTTCCACCTGCCTGTCTGCAGAGACACCAAAGGTTCTCCCTTCCTCTCCCTCCCCACCCCCTTTTCTTTTAGGATATTTTTTTCCTTTTCCTGTTTAATATATACATATATATATATATATATATAAAGTGTGTATGTATATATATATGTAGAGGCACAAGTGGAGGGAGCGGAGGGAGAGAGAGAGCTCTGCCATCCTTTTGGACTTCACACGCTGCCCAATGTTGGGCTGGTTACCCCTGGATATGTTGCTGGTTTCCATTTGGAATTTGATAAAGGGAAGAAGGAGGATATAAAACCTGGGGAGCTCTGCAAGGTAAGGGGCTCCCGGCCACCCTTCCTTCTTCCTCAGAGGGGAGGGAGAGGGGGCACACGACTTCTTCAGGCTGTGCTTTGCCTCGAGTGCAGGGGGGGGTGTCTCTTTCCATCCCCAGGGGAGGCAGGGATGGGGGCAGCGGTGGGCACCCGCTCCTCCGGTTTTTGCCCCTGGAAAACAGCACCCGGAGGATGTTTTCGCCCCCTCTGCTCTGCAATTTGGACTGATAGAGCATAATCGCTCCCTGCCATGGGAAGTTTTAACTTTTGTGCATGCGGGTCCTGTGGGCAAACGTTAAGCGGTGGTGAAAAATATTGATGTCTGCAGGATGCGGAGGGGGGAAATGCATTCGTGTCCTGGGGAAAGGAGCTGGGGACTGGGTTGTTTTTTGGTTTTTTCCTCGCCTTCCAGGCAAGGGAAGAGGGGAGAAGGGGATCGCGGCAGGAGAGCTGCAGAGCCAGCCGGGGTTGAACTGCAAAGTGCTGTGAAGCCGTGGTGCCTTCATGGGCAGCCCTTGGGGTCCGGGACTCCTCAACCTGCAATGTTGGCAAACAAAGTCTCGCAAGGATAGGCAGCTGCCTGCCCCAGGCATGAATCTGCCCCCATCCCAGCTCCTTCTCATTTCCCTTGGAGAGTTTTGGGGGGTGGGTGGGGGGTCCTTGATTGCTTTGCCGCTCGTGTAGCACCTTCCCAGGGCTGGAGGCAACAGCTGGGGAGGTGATGAGCTCCTAATTTCCCCCCCCCAATGCTGTTTATCAGCACTTTGCTTCACATCGTAGGAGAAAATGAGCTTTTAGCTTATGTAGAGATCAGATATGGCACAGACACACACACACACACACGGCTCCTGGTGCTCGGCTCCTGGGGGATGCTGGCACCCAGGCATGGCTTAGCCTTTCTTTTGGGAGGGGAGGGTGGAGAGAGAAGGAGTCTCCATCAGGGATGCGTAATTACAAAGCATCTTGTTCTGAATCACCCTGTGTGGGAATGAATCGCAAAATTTGTCTCTCCCTCTTCCCCCACCGCCCCCTTTCCCTTTCACGGCCTGACATTCGCTGATGGAGGGTGGCTGTTGATGCATCTTCAGACTTTCGCAGAGAGGTATTTCAGCCATGGCTCTGCCAAGGCTGGAAGGAAAAGCAGGGTGGAGGGGAGCAGGTAGGGGTTTCAAAGGGACTTTTCAGCCTGGTTGTGCTCCAGTCCTGGCTTAGGGAAGGCATCAGTCCCCGGCAATTGAAGGCACGGGTTGCAGATCAACTCTGCAAGGTACCTTCGCCTTGTGACTCAGGCTGGTGTCCCTGATCCTGCCCTGGCCATGGAAACAACCCCCCTGAATCAGTTGCACAGAGAGGAGGTGGTGGGGAGGGGAGCATCAAGGCAAGGTCAAAGAGATGGAGGGCAAAAAGACCCCCTCCCTCCATCCCTGACTACCCCATCCCTTCAGAGCTGGGGCTTTCCGGGGCTCAATCCAGCTCCGGCGCTGGGTCTGGCGAGCGCCAGGGCCAGCTGACAGCTGATGGCTGAGGGAGGAGGAGGAGGGGAAAGAAGGGG
>VWZL01000533.1:79172-189230 GCA_013396915.1 Stercorarius parasiticus | reverse complement strand
TCCCGCATGTTTTATCCCCCCCATTTCTCTCCGATTTCAGTATCCTTGTGAAAACAGAGGGTATTTGGGCAGCCCTTGAACGTAAGCAGCAAGTGCAGCTCTGCTTGCCCCCATGCCTGAAGCGTGTGAGGGAAACAGCCCCCAGCCCCAAGGGCTTGCTCAGGGGCTGCGTCAGACCCCTTGATCCCTACAAGTGGGGAATGGGATGCCAAAGCACTCTGCTCCTGGGTATCATACCCAGCCCAGGGTATTGTCTGGCTGGGATGGTGCCCCATCATTGCTGCTGGGGAGGAAGATGATGGTGGGGCATCCCGTGGTGCCTGTGTGGCTGCAGATGGCTTTTATTTTCCCCATTTTTTGGGAGGGAGAGGGGGAAGCAGTGTGATGATAGATCCAAATTCTCCTTCTCCCAGAGCTCAAGTGTAGCACGCAGGAAATCCTCTGTCATCAATACCTGTTGCAGGGTATCAGCTTGGCTCATTAATTAGCTCCAGGAAACCTGAGCTGGTAAACAAATGAGTCAAAGCTTTTCCCTGGGCCTGATCCTGAGCTTGCAGCAGGCTGATTGCCACCTTTCTAGGAGAGGTGCAAAGAGAAAGGAGTATTTTCTTCAAGATGGATGACAGTCTGTCTCTGTAACTAGCTCGCCTCCTCCCCTTGGAGAAAATTCACATCCTCGAGCGAGCCTTCAAAGGGAAGGGAGCTGGCACCTGGCCTGGAGGTTTGCAGAAGACTCTCTTTCTCGGTGTCGCAGCACACATCAGAATGGCTCTATGTGGCTGCAGAAAAAACACAGGGGTCCTTGGCTCATCCCAGCATTCACCGTGCATGGGATGCTCCTGTGTTCTTCTTGTGGCTCCTTCCTCAAATTCCCTGGGCTCTCCACTTGCCCTGGGTCTGCGGAGGGTGCTGGGATGAGAGAAGGCAGGAGGGGGAAGCTTGTGCTTGGGTGAAACTGGACTAAGGCATCGGTAACTTGCTGATGGAGATTGGTGCCCATCCATATATTTGGGTGTGGACTGGGGGCTCTGAAGCACGGGAAGAAAGGGGCTGGGGCACAGTTGTCTCAGCCAAGGTGGGGATAGGGGTCTCCTTCTTTGCATCTCAGTGGCTTGGAACCACATTTCTGCTGGGGAAACCAGTATTTCAGTGTCCCATCTACAAGTGAGAGGCAGGAGTCCCTGTTGACTTGAGATGCACTCTTCCCTTTTGATTCATGTATGGCCCCCTCCGGTCCCAAATCCACTGGGAACCAGCCCTCTAAGTCCCAAATCACCAGGACAGGGAGCTGTGGCAACCTTTGTTTGGCCACCACAGATGTCATCCCAGTCTTTAGCATCCTCCAGCGTCCCAGTATAGGAGGTCCCATCTGCCTTGTAACCCTTCTTAATGCTCCTGCTGCCCAAAAGGCAATTCTTCCACAGCACCACACCACCCCAAGCCAATATCGGTGGCATTTTATTACAACATAAGAAACCACCAACTGGAAACCAAACTGGCCAGACCAAATCTGGCTGGTCGGCCGATATGGAGCGTGTACATCCCTTTCTCTTACATGTACATTGTGTGATAGTTGGCTTTTTTATACGGTTTGCAGTGTGCTGAGGCTACAAAACATGACAGCACTTGTTAAAAAAAAAAAAAAAAGGAAAATGAGCGGTATATGAGGTCCCTTCAGAATGTCCATTTGTTGCCACATCTGGGGCTTAGAAATTCCTTGCGGTGCCTCTTGGGGCGAGGGTTTTGTATTAGTCTGATTATGGTGAGATAACCTGTCATGTAGCTCCAGGAAACTCTCAGGGAAGGAAAAAAAACCCAAACCGAAAAGAAAGATAATATTTTAAATCAGAGGGCAGCTAGATTGGTGACTCTGTCTCACAAAGACACACATCACTGCCCCCTTTATGAAAATTTAAATTGGTTACCTCTGTCAGAGAAAATGGGAGAAGATTTGCTGATTTTAATTTGTTGGAGCGAATCACGCCCTGCCAGTGTTATCAAAATTAAACTAGGGATGGTTTCCTACTTCCCTCTCCTACTCCCTCTGCATTTTTTTCCAATATATCCCTTCATAAAACATTGATCAAGGAGTGACCAGCTGATGAAAAATGAGCTGTTGAGCTGTTGAGCTCTGCTGTGTTTGGTGTTATGCCTTATCCCTGGGACAAGAGGGATTGGAGAAAGCAAATCATACCTGGAAGGAGGATCAACAGAGACCTTGTGAGGAAGTCTAGACTTTCTACTAGTTTGGAATATTTGGGGGTAAAAAATTGAAACAGATGGCTGTAATCTTATGTGGTACGCTCTATGTTAGCCTAAGTGCATGTGTGAAGTACATAAAGGATGAAAAATCCTCCTTCCAGTGAGCATCATAGTTTTTAGGGAGGTGGTTTACTCCAGGAAGAGCTGCAGTTTGCTGAAGTGATTTGGCCTGACAGAAGGACGGAGGGATCCTGCATATATTTGGGACACCATTTTGTGCATGCCATATGCGTGCACCAGTATATATTATTGCTAAGCTCTTTTTCTGAACATCTAGGTCTGGTCAGAGGCAGGCCTTGTGGTACCTCATCCTACGATTTCAGCGCTCCCACCTGCATGCTCACCTTGTCTCCTGCCTGTTATCAGGCCAACTTTGCTAGATGGAGATGTTTCCTCAGTTTTTGACCTCAGCTGGCCTATAACAAAGTCCTTGCTGTTTGCAAAATGGCTCTTTTCTTTCTTCCCTCCGCCAGACGTTAGGACTATCCCATTCCTGGCAGACCTACCTATTCCATATTCATTGAAAGTTAGCATAGATCTCTCTCTAAATGTTTTCAGGATAGGGGTCATCATGATTTCCATGCTAGAATAGATCTGGAGCAGAAACACTTTGTCCCATCTGTGCTGCTGTCTTCTTGTGGACCTCTCAGATGATCATTTCAGCCTACAGCTCCACAAGCCACTGAAAGTTTGGTCTACCCAACACAAAACCCGATGGCTTGATTTTAAAAGGTTCTGTAGTGTCATCCTCGCTAAGGGCCAAGGCTGTTGTAGGGCTGATCTCACCCACTGCCAAACCATGTCTCTCAGGCCAGGGGTTCAGGTCACAGTTCATTTAGACACCCATCTTTCTGCACTTTGGTGTTTTCTTCTGTAAAATGGGGATGTCTGGCTTCCTCCTTCCCAATGGGGCTCTCTGCCAGCTGTTCAAATGGACTTGGTCAAACAACAATTCCTTTGGAATTCTGAGATGAAGGGCACCAGACAAGCGCCAGGCAAGAATTATTCTTCTTGTGTCTTGACTGTGAATGTGTCTCAACCCTTCAGTGTTCCTCCTGAATCATGTTTTCTTGTCCTTTCTCAATCTTTATTTTCTTGATGCCTTTCTACAACTGAGGATCTGGAAGTGTGCAAGTCTCCTGCACCTACCTTGCATTCCCTCCGGATTAAACACATGTTCTTTCAGGAGACCTTGTATAACACTTCATCCTGCAAAATGGTCCTTTGTATAGTCCAGCCCACTTTGATATGTAAGTAGATTGAGCCTGGGGTAGGAGTCTGGTTTATTCTAGATGTTGTTTAGCAGCAATATAACAATGGCTATCTTCTGGAAACAAATATCTGCTGGTTCCTGCAAATGAAAGTCGATACACCTTCAGAAGGAAATTTGTCCCGATGGGGTCTTTTGTATTGAAAGCCCTGTTGGTAGATTTATTCATTGTGCAGGTTCATTCCCTTAACAAGTCAGTTATTCATTGGCCATTGCTTGAGGGTGTGTGGAATTTATGGTCATAGTCCTGTAATCAGATATTTTGTTATAGAGGTCTTTGCCACTGTGGAAGGTTTGAATAAATCAGTATGCAGCAAAAATTGATCCTCTCACAATCTATTTCTGGACTCAGTTCCTGCTTTAAGAGAATTTTCCCCCTTCTTGAACCATGATACTAAATCCTTTGCATGTTTGTGCTCTGGTCAGCTCTACCAAAGCTATACACCCGTGCACATGCTCAGACATGCACACAGATTTATGTGTGTTTTCTGGGCCTGATTTTTGTTCTGACCATGATTGAGACACACATTGTTGCCATTTCACAGACAAAGAGAAAAAAAAAAAGGCTTTTTCTCTATGACCTGACTTAAGTATCTGGAAGTTGGAAAGTACTGCCTGAAAAGGCCTTAATCAAATGCCAGTAAAGAAAGGGAAATCTGATTTTGAGTAGCTGCACGGATGTCTTAAGTACTAAAGAGCTTGGCCTGCTAATCTCCACTTCTCAGATGTTATTCTACAATCTGATCAGCCCTATTGAGCTGCAAGAAGGGTTAATTGCTGACAAAAAGCTCCTCACCTTTGTGCATACAAAGAAAGGGGCGAGGTTGAACAACTTGTATTTGGAGCTCAGTGCAAGCTCGCTATATGCAAATAACTGTAAGGAACTTTGATTCTTGCATGTGTCCCAAGAATACCTCTCTGTGGAATTAAAATTACAGAAGAGTTTATGATTTTTATGCCAGAAATCAGGGATGGGAGGAGAGAAAAATCTCTGTAAACCAACAGCCTATACAACTGCTATCTGTTAGGTTGTTGGTGATGCTAAATGTGTAAATCGCAGTGAACCTCATCCCTGGGAGCAGGGCTGGACTGTCTTGGCACTTATGCTTGGGATGGAGCTTGGCAGTGAGATGGTTAGTCAACAGTCTGACATACTGCCCGCTTTGCAAGTATTCCCTGAGGCACAGCATCTTTCTAGGGAATCTCTGATGGCTCTAGGGGTGGGTTTCAATTTAGGGAGAGTGCATGACAAAAGGCATTTAGTTCCTGGTCTGCTCTGGTGAGTGCAGCCAGCCCAAAAAAGTGTTAGACTTTGTGATGACCTGGACCTGGGAGTCCTGGTGGACAACACAATGACCATCAGCCAGCAATGTGCCCTCATGGCCAAAAAAGCCAATGGCATCCTGGGGTGCATCAAGAAGAGTGTGGCCAGCAGGTGGAGGGAGGTCATCCTCCCCCTCTGCTCTGCCTTGCTGAGGCCACACCTGGAGTACTGTGTCCAGTTCTGGGCTCCCCGGTTCAAGAAGGACAGGGAACTGCTGGAAAGAGTGCAGCAAAGGGCTACAAAGATGATGAGGGGACTGGAGCACCTCTCTTACGAAGAAAGGCTGAGGGATTTGGGTCTCTTCAGTCTGGAAAAAACACAGCTGAGGGGGAATCTTATCAATGTTTATAAATACTCCAAGGGTGTGTGTCAGGAGGATGCGGCCAGGCTGTTTTCAGTGGTGCCCAGCGACAGGACAAGAGGTAACGGGCACAAACTTGAATATAGGAAGTTCCACCTAAACATGAGGAAAATCTCATTTCCTTTGAGGGTGGCAGAGCACTGGAACAGGCTGCCCAGAGAGGTGGTGGAGTCTCCGTCTCTGGAGACATTCAGATCCCGCCTGGATGCATTCCTGTGCAACCTGCTGCAGGTGGCCCTGCTCTGGCAAGGGGGGTTGTACTAGATGATCTCCAGAGGTCCCTTCCAACCCCTACCATTCTGTGATTCTGTGATTCTGTGATAAGGACCATGTGGATTACATCCATAGAGCATGTGTGTAGACAAACACATGGGTGCTTATGGGAGAGGAGGTCAGTAGGTCCCTGAGCTGCCCACATCTCAGAAGAGGAAGCAGATGTGAGACAGAACTGCCCTTCCAATCACCCACCTTAGCACTTCCAGGTCAGCCATGGGGGCAAGTGAAGGAATAAGTAAATAGTGAATGCACATTTACTGCATATTCTGAATGCTTAAAAGAATAAGATGAACAATGTTAAATATTGTCTGTCCTGTGTGATTTTTAGATACGTTAATAGGAATATCAATGCTGTTGGGACTTCCAGATCTCCAGATGGAAAAAATTCTGCTACCAGCAGGAGAGATGGTGACTATCAGAAGCACAGCAAGGCTGGAAGGGCAAGGGAGAAGCCAGGAGAGATGCCAGCAAAATGCCAGTTAGCTGGGGAATCCATTTAAGTAGGATGCATGGAAATATCAGGAAGGCATCCTTTACCATGAGAGTTAGCACGCTTGTAAATGTACCCAAGGCATCCCTCAGGGACTAGATAAATGTGAGCAGTGCCTGCAGGCATGGAAATGCCACTGGAAGGGGAGGTTTTGGTAACAAGTCCCCAGATGGGGTAATCTCCATCCAGAGCCTGATCCTCTACCAAGACCAAGGAGGATAATATGGTGGGTTGGAGGAGGTGATTTCCAGAGGTCCCTCCCAACCTCAGGCATCTGTGATTCTGTGAAGATGGGACATGAGTGCTCCAGACTTTGATGCCTCTGCTGGACATAGCTGCTTTGACCTGTATATGGTGAGCACAAGGCCTGCAGGGAATTTAAAGGTGCCCTGGGAAAAGTACTGAAGGCTGTCTTGCAGGACAAACTCCAGGGTGGGACTGTGTGACAGCACCCTTTGGGCTGGGTATCTCAGAAGGGAGGAAATCTGATAGGGACTGAGGTCTGTGGGGTGAAATCTAAGGGTGCTGAGGTGTTTTGAAACCAAAACCTTTTGCTACTGTGTGAGACAGCCTTACTACCTCTCAAAAAGCAGAGACGGTCCTTGCCCTGTGTTTGATGTCCTGTTGGTCTTATCCCACTTTTCTAGACAAGGACCCTCTTGGTAAGTCCATACCCCTTCATCTCTCTGGAGTCTTACCCTGATTTTTTGCCTGGGCTGTGGCTGGCCAGTGGCAATGCTACAGCATCTTTGATCAGAAATGTGCACACATCTTGCCCTAAGATGTGATACTTAGCTTGTTTTACTTCTGTCACTGAAGCCTTGTTGTGAATAGGAATGTTGTTGGAAAAAGCCAAGCATTCATGCTTGTTCTGCAGCAGAGGGGAGTTTTCTGGGATATGGAAAGGGAGGATCCTCCACCACAAGTTGCAACCACTCCTTCTTCCTAGTTCTGTGGGGCTGATTGTTGGTGGGTCCCTCCCTTGCTTGGTCTGGTTTTTGAGTTCCAGTTAGTAGTAAAGATCTTCACAGAAGGACCTCTAAGACCATCCTAGAGTGACTGTGAGGGTACCAACAGCATCAGGTACAATGTGGGTTGTAGCGCTGGAGACGAGGAAGATGACTGGTAAAGCTGCCTGTGATTCCTACCAGCTCCCAGCATGTGTAAGGACTATTTCTTGGGTTGGAGATCATCTTAAAAGGTTCAGGGAACTGAAACACCTTTCTCTTCCCTATCTTGAATATGTCTCAAATGTGTTTTATGGAGGAACTCACCATGATGGTTTCCATTTTGTGCAGTGAGGGGAATGTGGGACGAAGCAGTGATTTCTCTCACCTCCCTTCCCTTGCCCAAAAGGGCGTTTAGATCTAAATAGGACAAAACTCTTCCCAGTCCTGGAGCTGGGTCACCAGGCTCTGTCTGTGTGCAGATGACAGTGCCGGGGATTGACAGGAAAGCTGGTGCTAAATGTAACTACCATGCACAACTAAATACATTGGATGCTCCACACCAGACATGGCTGCCTTTCACGTGGACTGAAAAGTGTTCCTGCAACTTCCTGTGCTCATAAAAGCAGTTTAGGAACTGCAAGGTGCACAGCATGCTGTAGAGGTGTGCTTATTAAAACCCCAGCCTCCCACCTCAAATTACAACCCAAACACTGTGTTTGTTTCCCACTTAATGCCAGCCCTTGGAGGTTTCCTTTTAGTGCTAAGCCCTTTTGAAGTTGCTGTTGATTACAGAGCAGACAGCATAATCTCCCTGGGGAAGTTATTTGTAGCTGGGGAGGAGGAGGGGGCAAAAAGAAATCAATCACCCTAGTGCAAATGCCAGAAATGGGGTAGAGAATTAATGGTGCTGCTCAGCCATACTTTTCACTTTGGTGACCCATCCTGCCACTCAGATGTCCTTTTCTGAAGGTGTTGGTCTGACTGCTGCAACTCCTTAGACGGTCAGAGAAGGAGTAATTGGAAGGGGGGTTTAGCTGTGCAAATTGGCTTCTAGTCTGGAAGGTGACTTCGGTGGTGTAATTGTTCTGTCCAACTGCCAAGCCCTCATCAAATACTGGCAGCTGGGGCTCTGCCTATACCCTTATTTTCTCTGTTCCTGTGGCAACTAGCCTGGTTGTTTCCTCGGTCATCAACAGGATGAATCATTTAAAGTCATTGTGCTTTATTCCTTCCCGAATTATTGACCAATACCGTCTACCGTCTCTGAGCTTTTCTTGGTGAGCTCTTTTAGGCTTGCATCACTTGATCACCCTGGGTTCTACAGCACTGGATATGAGCATGGCTAACGTAGAGCTCCTGAGCACAGAGGCAGCTGGTTCGTTTATGGCTTGAATCAGGTGGAAAGTGAAACATTGGCAGAGGTGAGGTCAACAGCAGGTGGTCTTGGGATCTTGCTTCATCTCCATCTCAGCCCTATCTCTCTGTGAAGCTCCTGGAGAGCTGCTGCTATCTCTGGACTATGAGTTACTTTGCACCCTTTCCCAGACACACTCAGCCTTGGGAAAATTTGGATTGGGGGTTCATGAGGTTAGGGAGGTTGATCCTCTTTACTACAATATGGTCCGACTCTTAGTTGGTGCCTCCTGGTATTATTGTGGCAGAAACAGTGAGGGTGGGAGAGCTCTAGGCTGACAAAAAGTTGGTATACAAGCACCTGAATTTTCTCTGTGGAAATTCAACTGCAGTTTCAAAGCTGGAAGTTGTTTGTTTTGGTGTCTTTTTGTTTGTTTTTTTTTTTTTTTCTTTTTTCCTTTCTTTCTTTGGAGACAAGGACTCTTGCTGGTGAGTCTTCCAGATGTTTTTGACTTGATCCATTGCAGGTCCTGGATGGCTGCAATATTTGGATTTTTCCAAACATTAGCCATAAGTAGCTTTGAAATGGTAACAGCGTAAAGCCTGGCATTTTTGCACTGCTGTGATAGGCAGGCGGAACTGGGAGGTGGAGGACATCAGCCCAGCCCAGCCCAGCGCACCATCTGCTGATTAATGGTTGTTTCCCTTTATTTCATAAAATCTGTAGCAGAGACTGCAAAAGTGGTTCAGACTCAGTAAAACATTAACTATTCTCCCCCTTGAAGTAGAAAAGCTCTTACATAGGTAAATATCCAAGGTGAAAGAATAGTGAGGAAGCCTGGGTAAATATGATGCTGCTGTTAGCACCATGGCAGCTAGTAGGGGCTCTGACTGGGGCTGAGCATTGTTGTGCTCTGTAAAATCAACTTTTTTAATATCTCTTTCCTTCTTATTCAAGGAGTGGATGTGGGTTTCAACTGGGCATGATCAGAGTTTCTTTTCCTTCTAGTTAATCCTTGCTAGTGCTTTGCTGTGCAAGCATCTCTAGTGCGTGCAGGGATCTGAATCCCTGCAGACCTGCAGTCAATGAAATATCACATCAAATATTAATCAACAGTATATGCCAGGGCTTGTTCTTTGACTAAGTGGCACGGTGCAACTTGTTGCGACAGGACTAAGTTCTCTCTATCTCCCCACCTGAGGCTTAGTCTATTTATTAGTAATAGTCCCTGTTGTTAGTAATAGTCCCTGGCCCATGCTGTCCTCTAGATAGTGTCTGGCATTGTCTTGATAATAACTACATAGTGTGGATGGCCATCAGAGAGTTCTTGAGCCCAGGCTCTGTCCCTGTGCGGTTCAACAGTATAGTTGCAGACAAAAATGCCATTATCAATGCAAATAATAATAAATAATTGGTGTCCAGGAGAAAAAGAAAGAAAAAAAATGAGAAGGGAGCCATTGACATCAGGATCCAGGCTTACAGGGAGGTGGATTTGCATTCGGTGACTTGGCCCACAACTAGTCAAGGTCAATGTGTTACACGGTGGAGTGCGGCATCCCAGATGAGTCTTCAATACAACATTGGCCCATCTGGACTGCACCGCTGAATCCACTGTTGCCGTGGCTCACAGGGTAACACCAGTCCAGCACACATATAGAGGAGTCAAACAGACCCGGCAGCACATTTTTTGTCCAAGCTTCAGTGACTTTCAATAGCCAGGAAGGATCTTGGCTCCTCCTTTGCACCACTTCTCAGTAGTGATGAGGAAACACACCACTGACTTCCCTGAGCATCTGTTTCATCCATGGCATGGGGGAAGTGATTTTCTTCACTGCTGTACTGATTGGAAGTCGAACTGCCTTCAATCCTGTGTTGATTATGTTCCTTGGAGCACTGAGTCTCCTGCAGGCTCTAAGAGCCTATATGCATGAATGCCAACCTGTAACCCAGCAGAGTCTTCGAAACTATATTTTCTTGTGAGACAAAGCCTGATAATTTCTAGCCATTCAGAAGCATTCAGGAACATCCTAAATTGTGTCCTTTGGGCTGGATTCCAATGTCAAGTCTTTTGTATTTCAGACTCTCCTGTATGATTATTGGAGCAGAGGGATGGAGTCAGTACTTGAGTAATCAAGGACCGTCCACCCCCCTTTTCTCCACTATGATGGCATTTTGCTGAACCCCAAGGTACTTTCTAATCCTCTCCCCCTCCTGCACCACAGTTAGGGCCCAGTAAACTAAACACGGATAGGACACAGATCCAAAAAGTGCAGTGCATTTGTGCAGAGAATTTGATTTTTAGAACACAGCCTGGTGTGTTTTCTGTCCTGCTCAGGCAGCACTCTCCCATCCCAAGCCTGACCACAGTTCAGAGGACAGCCTGGCCTGGGACTGTTCCCAGCAGGGACACGGTCACCCTCTTCTGGCTGTGAGAAGGATGAAATCTCCAGCCATACAGTGACCCTGTGTTAATTGTAAACCAAGCGGCAGCACACGGTCTGAGCTGTGTGGAGATGCCTATCTGGGGGCTCCTCTCTGCTATAACATCGCACTGCAACAATCAGCCACTTTTACAGCTCCATAGATCACTGGATAAAAAACACATTTAATTCTACGGTAAGGTCACTTTTTAGTTAAAAGGGACAGAATGGATTTAATTTATAAGCCTCTCCAACTTTATGGCTTGCATTTAGAGTTATATCTATTATGTAGTGCCAAACACATATTATAAAAATTGATTCCTGCTTTCTCCTCCTTAGATTTGCTGTGTCAGGTAGATTCTGATTACCCTCCTGTTTGCTTCAAGCCAACAGATAGACTGAGGTAGATCTAAACATCAGGGATGACATCCATGGCTGCAAAGTGCAAGTTTATAGGGAATGAAACTGGCACAGATCTATTCCTGGGTGGATGGGTATGAACATGATTTCTACCAACCTACCACAATACAGGACAGGAGGACAGGGCTGTGGTCTGCAGGGGAAAGAGCAAGTCAAAGTGACTGCAAGCTGCAAGTGGTCAACGGGTGAGCTGTTGTTGCTGTCTTTGTGTGGGTCCTTTCATGGTAATGTGACGTAGACACAGCCTCTAAATTCAACAGCAAATTTCAGGCAAGGGAAGTAAAGTCCAGAGGAGGTCAGGGAGAAGAATCCTTTTTTTTTTTTCTTCCAGGAAAGCTTTTAAAGAGATCCAAGGGTCTTAAAAACAGTGAGAATAAGGGTTGGAGAGAGATCATTGAAGGGAAGAGGGGGAACGGGGTGATAACAAGAGGAAGCAGACCAAATTTATCACGCAATCATCATTCCCAGCATCTCAACAGCTGGTGCTGTTGCCACATAGAATCATAGAATGTGTTGGGTTGGAAAGGAATTTTAAAGGTCATCCAGTCCAATTCCCCTGCAGTAAGCAGGGACATCTTTAACTAGATCAGATTGCTCAGAGACTCATCAAGCCTGGCCTTGAATGTCTCCAGGGATGGGGCCTCCACCACCTCTCTGGGCAACCTGTTCCAGTGTCTCACCACCCTCATTGTAAAGAACTTCTTCCTAATGCCTAATCTAAGCCTATCCTGCTCTAGTTTAAAACCATTGCCCCTTCTACTATCACTGCATGCCCTTGCAAACAGCCCCTCCCCAGCTTTCTTGTAGGCCCATATTTTGGATTGATTTAAGTGGTCTCTTCACAGAACAATGAACATCAGAGGGGGGGATGCAGGAAAAGTCAGTACTTACAAGGCCAGAAGGAATCATTATAATCTTCTGTCTGAGCTCCTGTGGACAGGAATGGTAGTTTCATCTCAGGATGATTGCACGGATGTTGTGACTTGTGGTAGGAATCAAATGAACCTGGTAGAGAGATGCTGTGCCTTGATTTAGATGCTTCCACATGGTGATGAATGGAGAATGTTATACAAGTCGGGGGAACTTGAGACATGGCTCTGAAAGGAATAGGGAGCCTGGCTCCTCCTTGGAGCATCTCTATATCATAGTCTGTCAGCCAGGAGGGCAGCGAAGGGGGGAACTGCCTCCCTCTCTTGCAGCTGTGTTTCTCGAGCAATAGTTTTCTATCTCTGTGATTAAGTTGTGCTCATAAAATTCATAGCAAACACTCTGGACAAGCTGTTAGCTGCCCTTTAAATTTGAGGAGGGGAGAAGTGAAATGCATTTGCCTATATACAGTCCTGGCCATGCTCGACTGAGTGACTGCAATAAAACTAGAGCTATAAATAAAACACATGTGCCTGTGTCCACTATGTTAATCTGCTGAGAAGATGTCATTTGCTTCAGGGATTCAGTGAAATATCCATATTTTCAACCTCCATTTATATTAATTAGGGGTGTTTTATTGTTGGGGATTTTTTGATTTCTTTGTTGTTTTTTTTTTTTGTTTTTTCTTTAGTGCAATGAGAACAAGGTAGTACAGGACACCCAGTCTAAAATAACAACGTGAACAAGGTGTTAAAGGACACTTGGACCAAAATAGCAGGCAGTAGTGAGGAACAAGCACAGCACCAGGCAGGGGTGAGGGGGGACTGCACGTTCCTTAAAGAGGGTCACACTGTGGCAGCAGCTGCTGTTCCTCCCATGGGCTGGAAGTATTCTTCTCCAAAATCTGTGTCCAGGCTGGGTTTAACTGTGAATTGCAAATCTTGTTTGAGTGTTGCATGGGCCTCAATGGGAAGATCTTGTGCTGTTCATCTTTGCTTACCTAGTTATGAAACCTGGCCAAAGTAAAAAAAAAAATTAAAATTGTGAAACTGGATCCTGTCAAATCTTGAGTTTCTTAGATTTTTTGTTTTTTTTTAATCTGGAATTTGAACTGTGGTCAGCCTCTCCAGCTTGTTTCAGCAATGAACAGCTGGGATTTCTTTTTTTAACTGCTACTTGTATGTATTTTTTAATGTTATCTGTCTTTTACAATTGCATTAACTCGAGGAATTGTGATTTCACAGAACACCAGGTATCACAAGAGCTGCCCACAGAGGTGTCAGGATGTGAGGCCAGAGGTATATCTGAAAGGACCAGGAGATTACCAAGCAGTAATAAGGACAGAATACAGTTTCCATGGGGAGTGGAATATTTGCCTCTGCATCTTTTCTTTCGGTCTCCAAGGAGCTCTGTCTCTCTAACAGCAGCATCTTAGAAGCTGAAAGGAGCAGTTCACAGGGAATGAAGGTCTCTCTGGCACTGTAGACACATTTATCAGCATCCTGGCTGGAAAGGGCATGTCCTTTTGGTTTATTGTGCGTGTGGAGATGCAGTCTTATTTTTAGAAGCTTAAGCTTAAATTTGCCTGAAATTAAACATCTGAAATGTGCCAACACGAACTTTGGACTTGAAGGTGAGATTTAAACATGGATGAGAGTCACACCTATGTGGAAAAAGATCAAAGAACCCTGCCCTTCTGCCGCGAATGTGCATGTGGTACCTGTGCTGGGGAGGGTAATGACTGCAGGAGGCATGTGAAGGTGTGATTGAGGGGAAAAGGCATCATGGGATAATATAGATGGGAGAGGATTAAGGGTCACTGTATTCAGAGTGACTTTCTCTGGATTCATATTTGTTCATGTGCAGAAATTACTGTCATGGTAAAAGGGGTCTGGAGATGGTTCCGCAAGTTTCTTTCATTGATCCTGGCCATCTTCACCTCAACATCAAGAGGAAAGTAAGGTAGGAGGAAAGTTAAGTGCATGATGAAGAGATTTCTGTCCCCAGTACCATGGTGCTCAACAACCCTTACAGGTTTCTCAGGAGTCTGAGGCTCAAAGAAGGAGGAGGAGGACTCCAAGATAGTTCAGTAAGGAAAGAGTAGGGCTGCTGGGCTTGGACCCACTGGTTTGAATGTGACCTGGCTTGTTAACACCATGCTATACCTTATCAGGATGAGGTTGCTGTCTGGAATTTGCCCTGGACCCCTAAAATGTCTGTATCCTTGAGAATAAGGAATTAGAGATGTAGGACCTTGAAGTGAAAATGAGTACTCAAGCGTAAGGAGTCTATCCTGCCTGCAGAAGGTAGCTGTCAGGTCTGTAGGCTGTCACATGAGTCCTTGAGCTACTGAGGACTTTAGTGTAAGGTTAGACCAGAAAACTTTTGCCTTGTTCCTGATGACTCACCAAACACCTGAGAGAAAACAGCAAGGAGGCATCTTACGGGATACAGAAATACATTGATACAAAGGCCCCCTGTTGAGCTGAGGTCTATATACGGAAACTACAGAGGTGTGAAGATGTTTCTGTCTCTTTACATTAAACGTAGGAGGACAGAACTAGGAGCCACTTCCCAAAGCCAGCTGCCTTCCTGGTGAACTCCAGCTCAACAGTAGCAGGGAGATTGCCTTGTTAGTCATATATGATTATATGGCATATATGATATGACCCTCAACCTGAGTATCTTTTTTTGCCAAATCAAGCCTGTTTATTCTCATGGCATCACCGCCCTTTAGTTTGAAGAGTCTTTCTTCCCCTGGTGCTTCCTTCTTAGCATTTAAGTAGAGTATTTTAATCTTCCATTCACCTTTCTTTTGCAAGGACAAATATGTCAGTACCTTCTGATAAGTCTTATGTTCTCCTAGTCATCTTAGTCATCTTTCTCTGCAACTCTGTTTCACTTTGAATTCATCTTTCTTGAACGTGAGCACAGAAAATGGATACAATATTTAGATATGGCCAAAGATAGTGTCTTCCCTATATTTGCAAACCTGGAAATATGTCCCCCATATTGATATGTTGCTTTTTTTCACAGCCATGTCTTTTGTTTGTACCCAACCTGTACCTTCATCTTCTGTTTTTTTTCTGCACCATAGGAGTCACTTTACTCTTACAGCTTTTAGCCGTGACAGTATTACTCTTATGCTACACCTGGGGAAACTGAGGCAGAGGCAAAAAAGTGACTTGACTTTCATGAAGGAGGTTGTAAGCCTTGCCAAAAACATTGCTAAGGAGAGAGGCTCTTCAGGCTTCAACACCCAGCTGCTGTGGGCATCGAGGCTTTGTCCTGCCGTGACTTCCCTCCGATGCCGATGAAGTCTAGGTTCAAATGCCTCCCCGTGGTCAGAGACTGCCTCTACCAGGCGGGCATTATTATAAGAAGACTGTTTTTTTTCCTCAGCCTACATCCCCCCCTCCCTTCTTTGCCAGGCAAGGGATGAATGGAAGAGAGAGGCTCTGAGTGGACTCTGTTCTCCAAAGCCAGTCGCTGCTGAATTTCAAATAACTCCCCAAACAAAACCCAAACAAGCAGGCCCTTGTGTTTCTCTATCTCCTCTCTCTTTGGCCTTAGTCACCAGGCTTGGCAGCACCTCTGCTCTTCTGTGGCTCGTCACATGCTAGGCGGGGAGGATGGGCTGCTTTTTCCTTCTTTTTTCCCTTGGGGGTCTGAAACAACAGAGCCCTTTGCCTTGTTTGCTTTGCAGGGGCAGGAGTGAGGATGGGCTAGAGGAAGGGGGAGGATGGTGTAACCCCCTGCCCCTGCCTTTGGCAGGGTTTTTGGTCAGCAGCAAGGTGAAGGTTGGTATCTTCAGAAGAGGGGCTGCCACCATCCATCCTTGTCCCCTGACTCCCTTGTGCTGGTGGTGTCTGGTCTCCTCTCAGAGAGTGATGGAAAGGCACTGGCTTCTCAGAGATGGAGGGAGACGAGAAGGTGATGTCTGATGCCTGGGAACGGTGGCTTCCTTGCTTCCTGAGGGGGATCAATAGCTGGTTGGGGTGTCCTGGCTGCAGAAAGCCGCCAGTGCAAGTGGGTCATCTTTTGTCCTAAATGCAGGTAGCGGTGAAAGGGAGCACTGGGACAAACCTATCTGGGAGCTGCTGTTTGTATAGGGTGCTCATCTTGAGACATCTGGGGCAGATGCCATTCTCCTACCACTGGTGTGCATGGTGGGTTGGGGATGACAGGGGAGGGGAGGAGGAAAAGAGAACATGCAGCTCCTCTGATCATGTCTGCACGACTGCTCCCTGAAGCGGCCTGGGGCACAGCAGTCATGGAGAGAAGACCAGCCCAATTCATGTGATCCGAGCAGAAGGTTTTTTAGGGGTCTTGAGACCCTTAAATTCCCTTTAGTTGTGATCCAAGACAGGACTTGGACTCCTTCAACCTGCTGGGACAAGGGTCTCTCCAGATAGCATGGTGGGGTCAAACTTATTTCAGACTGGGGCAGTTCCTTTTGACCTATCAATTTTCAGCAAGCCAAGCCTGATAGACTGGGACAGTGTAGTCTGTTTTCTTGGAGAAAAAAAAAAGAAAAAAAAAGAAAAAAAAAAAAAAGGAGGAAAAAGAAGAGGGAAAAAAGGGGATTTAGCACCATTTCTTTATCTTGTGTCTTAAATCAGAAAAGCCCTCTGTGTGGAACTCACTCAAGATGCACTGTGAGTATTTGGCAGCATATTGCGGTGTTGTTCACTCCGCTGTGCTCAGGCACAGGTCTCGATTCAGCCCAGCTTTAACTGGATGAGAGGGACTGCTCATCCTGGCAGCCCGCTTGGTGTGTGCTGACTTTAAATGGCAGGACATGACCCCTTGCTTGTGATAAGGGATGTTAACTCCTGACCTAAATAGGGCAAAAGAGACCTGAAGTTTATGGAAAGCCTGTTCCACTGGTCTGAATAAAAGCCGGCCAGCTTCTGCCTGTGATCTATTGACCACAAAGAGAAAATCATTAATAGCCTTCCTGATTGTCCACACGGAAGAGCTTAAGTGATAGCTGATACCTTTACAAACTCAAGGGATGGGTCAGAAAAAGGGAAGCTGACTCTGTCTTGTGGATAAATATGAGTTTTCCTTTTGCAAGGCTCATCACTACCGCTTTTTTTTTTTATGGGAAAAACAGCGTCCAAGATATTGTTCTTGTTGCTAGTCACCGCTGCTGAATGGCTCATGGGGCTGTCAGAAAATACACAAGTAAGGTGTAACTGGGGGGGGATGTGCTAATCCCGCATTTCTGGGCTAAGCACAGGAATCCTTGGCTGAGATTCAATGGCTTTGTTCTGCCTGAGGATGAACTACATGAACATAAATGTCCCTTCTGGAATTATGTGTATATATATGTGTATCTGTGTATATATATATATATAATATATATATTAAAAAAAACCCAAAATGCAAGATGTTTTATGAAGAACGACCTAGATTTAGTACCATCCCAGTGTTTCCGTCAAGCTGAAGAATTTATCCTAAAAAGCTCCTTGAGAACAGTGCTTGGGACCAGTTGTTTTTTGCATCTGTTGCTATATGTATCCAAAACTGATTTTCTGGGGGGAGCTGGTGTCTCTGACTGTGTGATGCTCCACTGCTTTTGAAAGGGTTTGACTTTTTCCAGTTATACTTAACAGTCTGATTTTGACAGGGAGCTCCTATTAATATGTCTTCTTATATATTCCTACATATGATCTTTATAGCTAACTATATATATGAAATAAGGAACACCTCCAACCGGGAGTGGTAAGTAAGGAGTCTTTTACTGCTAGGCAACCACTTCAAATCCAAGGCTGCAAATTGTTACTCAGTCTGCGACAGCTCTCTTAACCCCTGAGCTCTTCTGCTGAAACTGGGAAAAAAAAAGCATTTTTGAAATGAAGGTGAATCCTACTTGTTCCAGAGGCAAAGTTCAAATCTTTTCAAAAAGTGGCTGATCTCCAAAGTGATTGGGGAAAAATAACAGACAAGGGTAGTCAGAATTACAAAATAATAATGATAATGATAACAGTAGTAGCAGTAGTAGTAGTAACAATAATAATAATAACAATAATAATAATAATAACAATAACAATAATAATAATAATAATAATGAGTTAGGTTGGTCTCCTTTCTTTCTTTCTTTCTTTTTCTCTTTCTTCTTTCTTTCTTTCCTTCTTTTTTCTTTCTTTCTTTCTTTGCTTTCTTTTTTACCTTCCTTCCTTTCTTTCTTTCTTTCTTTCTTTCTTTCTTTCTTTCTTTCTTTCTTTCTTTCTTTCCTCCTTTCCTCCTTTCCTCCTTTCTCCTAAGTCCATTGGAAAAGATTTTCAATTTCTGTGAACAAATTCATTTGTTCATATCAGTTTACCTCAGAAACAATTTTTAGCCAGTGATTTTTGTCACACTCCCTTTGACTGCTATGTATTCATGATCCTTTCGGTTGAATTCTATATTAATTTATATTTGATAAAATCTAGATCATGAATTTTAGTCATAGAGTGGTTTAAGTGAGTCCATGTATAACATGTACAGGTAGTTTTCCAAGCTTTTTTTTTTTTTTAAATGAGGTAAGTTGGTTATATGCTAACACTTCCAGATACAGATGTCAGGATTTCTGAAGTCTTATTTCAGCCTTGGGTGCAGGTGTGTGTCTTTCTCCACCTGTGTGTTGCACACATATACATACACTTAATTCTGTTCCTTTTGTGAGTAACTGATCAGAACAGAAAGATGACAAGTGCTGAAGAGTTGATAACAAATAAGGTATTTCTTTCACAATGTCCCAGGCCCAATGGTGCTGGAGAAGCTCTCTATGGAGAACTAAATCTTTAACCGCTGTCATTGAGGGTCTTGCTCCTTCCTCATGACCTCCTGAGCTGCTCAGAGGTTGAGATCCCTCAGCCTCTAACCAAGTCCTTGTCACAAGAGGGAGGCAAACGGATGCCTTGTTAAATGAAATAGTTGACTTACAGGTCTTTTGATGATAAACATTTTTCCTAATGTTTCGCTTATCATCAAGGTATTAACGAGTAATCAACACTTATACATATATATACATATAAGAGTAAGACTATATCTTACTCTTACAACTGCAAATTTGGTGCCTGCTCCTCCTCCTACCCCAACCCAGGCTCACCATGTTTATGAATCTGGAGATTCTCCATCTGTAGAAAGAGACCGATAAGAAAAAATATCAGATGGTGATCAGAGGAGAATGGCTGGGATAATAAGGAATCTGGAAGATTTACAGAACATGCTGTTGAAGGCTGCATGAGAATCAATTTCTGGAAATGGGGTATGAAAAAAAAACAATTGGATTAAAATTGTTTTTTGGATTTCTTGGATTAAATTGGATTAAAATAAATAAAATGTAAAAGTGTAGCAAGGCACAAGCTGGAGAGCTGCTGGAATGGCAACAGTCTTTACCACGCAAATCACTGCACTTTTGATTTTTCCCATACCTGGAAAAGGAGATTCTCTTTCACTACAGTGACTTTTCCATTACCTAAAGCTCAAAGATTAAAAACTAGATACTTTCATCCTAAATAGCTTTATTGCTGTCTTAAACAGCCTTACTGCTAAAGCTGAATGTGTGAAGATTAAAAGCACTGCTTAAAGGTTACTTACGTTACTAATTACTATTTGTCATTAATGGCCAACCAGAGTGTGAAGAATGAATTTGTATCTTTTCCTCCTGTGACAGTACTAGTGAGTCCCGCTGACTTCCTACTCTGATGAAGGATTTTCCTTCTATCCATCTTAAATAACTACCCTTCTAATTTCCTGAACTATCAGCCAGAGAGGTTAAAGTTCTGTGCATTCCTTTTCTTCTCAGTGTGCATTGGTGATACTTAGCATTTGTTTCCTGGGTTAGGAAAACAAGGTAGGCATAAAATTCTTGTTAGATTTTCATCTTGTTCAGTTGGATGGTAAGGCACCATCTCTTCCCTGCTCACCTAAATCGAGGTTTCCACACCCCACATAAGCAAAATCACAAGATTTCCATATAAAGCATCTGCGGTCAGGAAAAAATCCAAATGGAGAAGATTAGTTACCTCATCTTTCATCAGATGATAATGTGCTCTTGCTCCAAGGCTTCCAACTCCCACACTTGTGAAAGGTGTTTTATAGCTAGCATCAGAGCTGAGCCAGGGAATTCAAGAACCAAATTTTGAGCCGTAAACTCTTTCCAAGGCAAGACTGTCCATCAACACAGCAGTCTGGAAGGATAACTCAAGGTTGCCACTGGACAACTCTAATTTTATCTATTTGTCTCTATGAACAGTGTTGACCCCTGGCTGAAAGCCTGATGAGAAAAGGTGACTTGGTAATTTATAACAACTTATTATTGTCCATTTGCACATCCCTACGCACTTCTTTCACCTAATCATTTTCCTACAGGTGGCCAAAATGAGCTAAAAGCCACAGCTGGATTCCCAATATCCACGAGTTGCTGTTAAAGTTGGTAGCTTCAGTTGTTTCAAGTTCCCAGGTAATTCTGGAGGACAAGTACAGGCCACACTGTGTCCACCTGTTATGTGAAGGTGGACCAATACAGCTTCTCTGTGTAGTTACAGACTGATTGCCTCTTATCCAGGCTTGCCTGAATGTTGCTGCCCATACACTCAACAGACACCCAAGTTACGCACTGGTAAGCACTTAGTCACAAGTCACAGAATCACAGAATGGTAGGGGCTGGAAGGGACCTCTGGAGATGATTTAGTCCAACCCCACTGCCAGAGCAGGGTCACCTTGATCCACCTCTTTTCTTTATGATATACCAGGTCTCCTCATTCTCTCTGCAGAGAGGGGACCCTTTTTAAGCTGATGTGTGCATTGATATCTGAAAGCAGCTCCAAATCTCTTATGACTGGTGCCACAGAAATTTTCATGCTTTAAAGCCTCCAAGGATGCTAGACATCCTTCAAAACATTAAAAGCAATTTCTTCAGTATTGACCACTTGACAGAAATAGGTGTCCTGGATGAAGAATGGAAAAAGGCACCTGACTGGATGGACAACAAGAGGTGACACAAAGAGATTTAATACTTCCCTTTTTGCCTACAACTCTCTCAATGTTTGAGTCCCTCGTGTAAATTTTGAACAGGGAATGAGGAAGAGAGCTTTTTTAGGTCCCAGCGGTGACAAGGGGAATAGACACTCTTGAAGGTCACCAGAATGCTGACATTTGATAAGCAGCAGTAATGGAAAATTACAGATCTTGAACTCCTCTGGCACAGCAGAGGATGTACCAGCACATAACCATCCCAGGGGAGAGGAGTTGTGGCTGCACCTGCCTCCAAAGGGCAAGGAGAGGACAAACGTCATGGAGGGCTGGAATTCCTAATGCTGCCAGACCAGATGGTGTCCTGTTGTCCTCACCTGAGGGATCATTGGGAGTCTCTGCACTGAAGTCTGAATAGTTTTTCCCTTCTGAGATAAATCCCTTTTTATGATGACTGTCCATTGTGGACCTCCCAGCCCGACACGTGCATGCCAAATGCAATTTATCTCTTTTATACTTATTTTTTTAATCCTCTCCGCTTGCTTTGGATTGAGTTGAGTGTTTAACCTGGCTCTACTTCATGCTCAAAGAAGTGGAAAACCAAAACTAACTGTCTCTCCTGTCCTAATGCATGTGGTAGGGCTGTTCCAATGTTTTAAGCAATTGGTGTGAAGAGAAAGACTTCCTTACTGCATTTAGGAGAGTATCTCATTCCTGAATAGCCGTTCACAAACACCTCTCATTGCATAGCATCTCTACCCACTTTTATCACTGATGATGTTTATTTTTACCTCTAAAATCACACCACACATCCCCATGTCAGAATACTTTTAGATTTGTGCAATTACTGTATGCAGCCATCGATTTAATGAACCTCTGACCCACTCCTTTGCACTCTGACTGCGGACTCTTCTCTGATCTGGGCCTTTCCCTGAGATTACACTCATCAGTGGCCTTTCATGACTGTGAAGACAAAAGGTCTGTGATAACAAGCCCAGGAAGACAGAAGCAAGCTGCTCTATTCCTCCTAAAACCCATGCTCATTGCTGAGCTGAAGAAACAATCAGTGGATTGCCTTCAGCTCAAGGAGGCTGAAACAGAGCATCAGTGGGATTAGAAGGGCTTAGGGGTATTAGAATAATTGGTGGTACTAATTTCCTGTGCTGGAGACTTCCAGCTGAGTGACGATACTACAAGTTGCTGCTCTTTGTGGAGAGAGATGCACTTTAGAAAAAAGGAGAGGTAGCTGGATGATGCTCAGGAGAAGTAAAGAGATGCAGGGGTTAGAGTCGCAATATAACAGGATCCGAGTGTAGTAAAAGCATTAGGTGAAAAAAATACCCGAGAAAATACCATGAATAAGTTTGGTGGAAAGCGTCAACCCAGGGTGGAGGATGAGGGGAGAGAGGAGCAAGGGATTGAAGTCTTCATTTGGAACTTGAATTGGTGAGGGAAAGAGGAGGTACCACTGCATTTTCTTGATACCTGGGGAAAGATAAATAAACCCCTGTCTTGTGTGTGAGGAAGCTGTGTAACCTCCTTAGACTATCTGATATCCTGCGTGCACCTTGATCTCAGCCGTAGCCTGAGAACAGAATACACAAGTACCTGTACATCTCTGTACTGGGCCTACCAGACATCAGAGCTCAAACAAAGCTGGGACTGGGAAAAAAAAACATGCTGGGACTGGGAAGCAAGAGTAGGGATGAAATAGTTGAGGGAAAGGGTTTCTGATGTCCAAGGACAAGTTGTATCTGTAACTTTCATTAGGAGGTTGAAGGACTTGTGTTACTGACGATCAAAAATAGAAGACGATGCAATGGGCTTTTTAAGGATGGCCCATTACTTGAAATGTTTAGATAGGATGAAATAAATCTTTCCCTTGACTGGAAGCACATATTAAATGAGATCTACAAGCCCTTTCCCATTTCAGTGCTCCTGACTCTTGGACTAATGCTTTCCGCTCCTGTTATGTGCAAAGATGACCCTGCACAAAAGTAAGTGCAGGACCGATTGCTCATCTTTCCACTGGGTTCATATCCACTCAGTCTCTAAGTGAGTGACTCCATTGCTATGTTCAAAAGCAGGCACTGTAGTTAAAAATAAATGAACAAGAGTTCTGAAGATTGGTTATGGTCAAAAATTGTCAAAGTGGTATCAGAAGCTTCCTTAGGTGCCTGCTTGGTCTGTCTTGCCCTTGTATAGAAGAACACTATACATCACGTTAGGTTTTCCTTAGCAGTCTTAAATGTGGTCTTTAGGGCCATTAAGGAATTTTCAGTTAAAAAATTCATTCCTGTGGCCCAGCCTTAAGTTTTTTAAACATCTCATCATTCTTCTTGCTCTCTTAATAGGGTGCATTGCAGTTTTGTAGCTTTTAGGGTTTTCATCAGAGAAAGCCTGGGGTGTTATATAGGTTTTCTATGGTGAATGGGGCAAATTCTTAGTGGACTCTCCATAGCTGCATAATGCCAGCTATAGGGTAGACCAGGCATTTTAAGTTTCCAGCCCTTCAAGCATGTTTTTCCTTTTAGTACTAAGGAAGTTTCCTTCCTAGCCTTTGTCACGTGGTCCCCAGGAATGCCCCTACAAATTCCTCACATTTACTGCCTGAAGATTTCAGCAAGTAGCTGGTTAAATCCTGTGGAGGCAGGGAAGATTGTCTTCAAGGAGAGCCTTGAATGCTGCAGCTTTGTGAGCAAGACTTCTCCTGTTCCATCTTCAGGGAAGTGAGAAGCGATAGCATATGATTAACTTATGAAGTGCTCGCTGAGGCAACATCATTAGTTCGAACAAGCCCTTGTGAAAATGGGAACTGCCAGAGCATGAATTTTTAACGTCTGGGCTGCATTAAGATCTAAACGTGTCGGAGACTAAACTTAGAGCCTGAACTCAGGGAGCGGTGCTGCTATTTGTGGCAGAAGCCAGAGATGGGTTTAGGGGGAAAGTAGCCGAGTATTTTTTAAGAGGCCTTTGTGTCAGGAAAAGCTTCACCACTTTTGGGCAAGTGGTAGCACAAATTAGACTAGTTTCTAGGGGATGAGCACACCTCAGTCTCTGACTGGGGTCTTGACCAAGTTAATTCTGTTTCTGCCTTTAAATGCTTTCTTTCCGTCCGTCACTGCATTCACCTTCATTCCTGATGGTCTGTCCTCACCCACTCTCATGCGATCCTTCCTTCTCCCAGGCCAATTCTTCCCATCCCATATAGAACTCTGGTCCCTCCTCTTCATGCTTTGCTTTGCACACACACTCCCTCCCTGCCATGCCCTGTAGGAAAACTCCTCTGCTCTGAAACCAAGAGTTGGCACTGGAGGGAAACAGCACTGTGCAACTCGAGTGATGTGGGAGATGGCCAGCTAGAGGCTGCCATGGCAACAGCTGGATTTCCTTCATTCTCCCCCTTTGCTTCCCTGGAGATTATACTAAAAACGACAAAAACAAAAGAACCCTCTTCCCCTCAAAATCACCTGGCTTTTTTTAACGTTTCCCAATGCAAATCACTGACTCAAGAATCTTGTGATTGTTGCTTGTACATGGTAAGAAAAAAAGGGTTGGTTTGCTTCCCCTAGGTGGGCAAGACCTTACTTTGCACTTCTTGTTCTGTGATCTTTATGCTGAGTGACAGAGCTGTGATCAAAAAATGTATTTGGAGATAAGTATGCGTTTTGGGGCCTGTTGCAGTTGTTCCATGGAAAGAGAGGCACTTGGGAAGATCTGGGGTTTGGGATGTGCAGGTGTGTAGGGGTGTCTCCAGGAGAGGTCCCAGTGATGATGCTTCTCCTGTGACAACCCAGAGGACAGGTAAGCCCAGCTCTTTGTCACAAGGTCATTACATCAGTTGTTAGCATCCTACATGTGCGCACAGACAGGTGCAAGTCTACTTGGCATCAGGCAACACAGGTGAGATGTTGACTGATGTGCATCTACCCAAGCAGGGTCTGGCTCTTCGTCTCTCCTGGCTTATTTTGAATAAGATATGGTTGATGTGCTTTTTTTCTCCCTCCCTCCATAAATCCTCCTGTGGCTGTTTGCATTGGGAAACACCAAAGTTGCGTGGAACGTTGAGAGGAGAAGGAATTCCCTTGAATAAACAGGAAATTCACTCCAATTGCTAATTGACATTTAATGTTGCATCAGAGAAGAGTTACTGTCTGGGGATGTTTGTGCAGTACAATCTTTCAGTCTGTGCTGCCATATCCCTTCCCTGTGCCTATCAGCAGTGATAGTAAACGTGAATTTTTAAATTATTTTATACGTCTCCAACCCTGCTCCATCCTACTTTTAACATATGTCCCCAGGCTCTTTCGTTCAGACTGGAGGCCTTGAAATGTCATAGGAGGTCAGGTGTTGGAAGACTTCAAGCTTTGTTTCTGAATGAAGCAGCATCTAAGAGATATTGTAGCAGCTGTAGCAGCAGAATTGCTCTGTCCTGGTCAATGAACCTACAGCAATGAACATCAGCTGGGAGTATAATCCACAAACAGTCAGACTTGTTCTGCAGTCAAATCATTTCCTCCTAGTACTAAGATGCCCTCATTCTCCTTGGGTCCCAACCTGAACAAATTTTCAGGTGAACGCTGCTGAGATATTTTCAATTTCCTGAGCCCTTTCCTTGGGAGAGAGGGGTTTCGCAGTCATTGGTGTCCAGTCAGAGAAGCCAGCAGTTACAGACACAGGGGGATGCAGTTAATACAGGGCAGGGAATCTGAATTTCAGTTTTATCTTGAGGATGTCAGATTGCTGAGCTCTAATATCCTCACTTAGTTTCACGCTGTTTGTTTTTCTCCCCCCTCCTCTCCTCCTCAACAATTAACTTTGCAATTAGACTTAATTATATTCAGTAGCTATTGAATGTGTCCTCTGCCCCAGTTGCTGCTGATGGAGAAATGCAGCAGTTGGGGTGAAAGATGCACAGTCAGCTCAGCAGACCGTTCAGCAGTGATTCACACGTCCTCTGCATGGGTGAGAACAGGGATCTCTCCTAAATACGCGGTCTTGTGATTTATTCCTCCTCTCACTCTCCTAGAATTTCACCTTTCTGTCTCACTGTAGGAGTCAAACAACTGCTCTTAAATGTCAGGAAAACCTGGAAGGATGCCTTAAGGGATGTGGTTTTTTCATAAAAGGTAGTGAGTCTCAGGACAGCATTATGCAACCAGAAAGCTGTTTTTTTAAATGAATCCTAAAACCAAGATACAGTCTTTGCTAATAAAAAATGACGTCCATCCTTTCCCAGTCTCTAGGGCACACAGAGATCGCCTATGAAGCTGACAGACCTCAAAGTAAAGTTTGTAAAAGGTCTTTTGGTAACAAGTACCTTTTGGCGTTACTTGACTCTGAAGTGTCTGGATACCCAATACCCAGTAGTGGTCTTGGGGTATCAGTGTTAGCATCACTGCCCTTCCTCTGTTCTCGGTAAATGGCAACATGTAAAGAGTATGTGCACGTGTGTGCATGCATATGTGTGTGCGTGTTGGCTTTTGTACAACATACAGTTTTATGATAGAATCGTAGGAGGTTTGGGGTTGGAAGGAATCTTAAAGATCATCCAGTTCCAACCCCCCTGGCATGGGCAGGGACACCTCCCACGAGACCAGGTTGCTCAAAACCCCATCCAACCTGGCCTTGAACACTTTGAGGGATGGGGCATCCACAGCTTCCCTAGGCAACCTGGGCCAGTGTCTCACCACCCTTACAGTAAATAATTTCTTCCTAATATCTATTCTAAATCTCCCCTCTTTCAGTTCAAAACCATGACCCCTCGTCATATCACCACACTCCCTGCTTTATACCATGTTTCAGTACCTGAGATATCAGGTACTTCAGCACTCTCTTAACAACTTTTATATTAATACAGTATATGAATGTTAGATTACTTTCATTCCTTTTTGGGAGATACGTGACAATTTTCCTTCAGGGAGGATGAGGTAATAAATGGCATTTCCAACCGATTATGCAAAGCGGAGATTGGTCTTGGAAAACAAGCAGTTTGGTTGAGCACAACGTTGTGTGGAAGCTACTATGAAGGGCAAGTGGCTTGTGAAATCTGGGTACAGAAAACCTTTGAAATTGAGTTCAAGATCTTGCATAAAAATGACCTTCGTTGATGGGAAGGGAAAGGTTTTTTTTCTTGCTGGAAGGCTATCCGGAGGAATAAATTTGTGTTGTTCTTGGTCTTAGATTCCCCCAAATGATTATGGTGATTGGATAGGAAAAGGAAGTTTTGCTATGAACATCAATCTGCTTCAGACCAGGTGTGCAAGCTGCTTTGGTTTGATTAGAAGCGTAACCCACTGATTTTGAAGAAGAGTGAAGTCATTTCCCTGATTTTCTGGATCAGAGCCTTTGCTCCTGGAGGACTGATACCTTTATAGCCAAAAGGCAATCAGTACTCCTTGCAGTAAGGCAGAGATTATGTCTTCTGCTGGTAAATAGTCTCCTAAAGGCAAGGATGGAAGGTAGGGCAACAGTAAACTGAAGCAGCAGCCCTGTAAGTGCCTGGCTGTACTTGTGCTGTGAATAGAGGACTTCATTATCTTGGGCTGCCAAATTAAATTGATTTTTAATGCATAATACCTCCCCCATCACTTTTGCTAGCTGGAACTTAACTAAACAATGCATCTCTTGAGATAAACAGGCAAAAATCCCAGCCATTGGGTCAATTTGCTAGGAGCAGAGACATCAGTCAGATGCAGAATGTTAGCCAAGCGCTTCCTTGGGTATTTCATTCGGGGAACCTTGGGGGAAAGCTGAAACCCTCCATCTGCTTGGTGAGAAATCATGCTCAGAAAGCTGAGGAGCTTGGTCTTTCCCAAAGAAGCAGTCTCTTCTTGCTTCCAATTAGGAGGTCCATATACTGCATTGTCAGAAAGACATGTAATTGACGGAGAACATAGAAATTCACTCTCTGTTGCTCCCTCCCCATCTCCCACTGTGAGGGAAAACTTGATTCTTTCTGAAAACTTCCTTTTTTCTCCCCTTTTCCTGAAGATTATTTATTTATTTATTCATGTACCTAGTAATTAAAACATTGTGTCTGGCCAAATAAAAGAAGAAATGACCAAAACCTATACACCCCACACTACTAGAGGAAAAGAAAGGCCGGAATTGCCATAAATAGCACAGTAGTTCATGAATAATTCAAAGCAGAATATACTTGTTATTGTAAGGAGTTATCACAGCTAATTATAGTCTATTGCTATCGTTCTCTCCAAAGCTCTGGCATTGATCACTGCAGGACATGCCAAATATTTCACTAAAACAAAATATTGTGCTCGATACTCCCCTGTTGATAAGCAGGTCTTTGCCCAAGAGGGATCCCTGTTCTTCAGTGGCTTTTGTTCCTTCGATCATGGTTGGAAAGAAATGGAAAAGACCTTTCACTTAACTGACTCATTCATCTCTATTAGTCCAACTGGTCTCCGCGGACTATTCCGCCCTGCCCAACCTTGGTCTAACTGCCTTGGCACAGAAAGGGCTCAGACTTCCACCATTCCAAGAAAACAGGGAATAATCTTCTAAGATTTTTCCTTTTTTTTTTATATATTCTGATTTTTTTTTAATATTCTGATTTAAAAAAAAAAAAAAATCTGTCTGTCTCTTCTTTAGAAAAGACTTTCATACTGGGATGGGAGGAGGATTTATGCACATTGTAGAGTACTATCTATCAAGACATGTGGCTTCCCTGTTGGGTTTCCTTTCAGATTTCCCCATGAGTTGCAAGATTGCTGGGTGCGTATGAGACTTTTTGAGTTGTGGACTATTGGCAAGCGGCAGATGTTGACTAGACATGAGCTTGGAAACATTTAAGGAATGAGCTCCAGAAAATCAGAATATGCCAAAGAACTGTCTGTAAAAGAAGTTTTAATGAGAATATTAATCTTGAAATGCAGCAAATAAAGTAAAATAATGTAATAGAAATATTTCATGAGAGAACTGCAAAGACAGTATTATTTCTATAACATTGACAGACAGGGAGGAACATTACTGATATCTTCAGAATTTTTAAGAGTTCGAGGAAGGCTAACAGATGGCCAGCCTGGTAGGGGTAAATCTTTTCCAAGCTTCAGATATTAAGTTGCAAGGAAGTGAGGGTGTTATTTTACCTGCAAGTGGGAACCTCAGCATGAACACGAGTCCAGTGCCAGCAAAACACTGCTCCAGGGAAGAAATTGCCTATTGTCTAGTCTCTGACATAAGATTTACAGTATGTTGTACCATTGCAAATAGTTGTTGTCCTTGGTCAGACTAAATTTAACTTTCAACCTATTTTGAAATATGAATCAATCTGATGTTGTTGTATGGTAAAAGTGATAGTTTTTTTTTCCTTCGGCACTCATCTATGTCTGTGATTTCTTTTCTCCTGACATCTTTTTTTGTCCTAACTTTGGCTAAAGGCCTGAATCTATAAGGCATAAAATTTATATTCCTAAAATCTACTGAGAAGTCTGCAGAAAAATCTATTATTATTATTATTATTATCATTACTACCTCCCATATAACATAATTCTGTGTATGCATTTCCTACAAGATCTTTAGATAAAGTGAAGGCTTTTTAGATGAGTGTCTTCTAAGGGGCAGAAAGTTTGTGGGTCTGCTCCAAACTCCTCTGAGTGAATGAAAAAGCCTTGGCGCATCTGCATTTCGCTGAAGGGGTAGCACTGGACCAGCATTAATATGATGTGCTCCTCATCTCAACCCTGTCCATCCTCGTGGGCACTTGTTTGAGTGGTGACAGGAGACCCCCACGTGATTTGCTGATGTTTCTGCTGCATGAGGGCACGAAGGTGCTGGGCATTATCTAAAAGGTATATTTGACTGATCTTATGAGCTTCCAAGATGCCAGGTAGGCAGGGGTAGTGTTGAGGGCAATTAGGGACCATCGTTATTTGAGAGAACAGAAATGGTCTTCTTGGCTTTCCTGACTGAACTCATCATACCCTTACTTGCATTAGTTAGGATGAGGGGTTATATGAAATAAATGCAGCACATTAGATTCTTTCCAGATTTGAAGTCAAATCATTTCAGACTAAGAACTCTGTTTATTTCATAGATGTATACCTAGTTTGGTTGCTGGAAATAAAAAGGAAATATCTTCCAAAATGTTTTCCAGATGATTACAAAGATAATCTAAACAGTGACTGGCTTTTTTGGGTAGAGAGAAATCACTGTATTGCAAGAAGAAGAAGACTGTGCATGCATTTTATATGAAGAGGTTATTTGAGAACACGACAGCTATAATGAGAGAGAGATCATCTTGCTTGTGGCTGTACAGAGTGGAGGTCAGACAGATCTGAATTAGCAGAGTCATTAATATTCTACTACAACATAAGGCTGGAAGGGACCTTTTAGGTCATCAAGCCAACCATGTCACATAATCCCATTTGAGAGGAGCTGGTGACATTGGGGGCTAAGCAGTGGAGAAAATGCTTGTGGAGACATAAAGTACCAGTCACTGACCGAGCGGTTAACAGAGTAGGGGCGAGGGTTTTGTTAAGGGACTTGAGGAAATTGTCTAGCTGACTGGGATGTCTTGGAAATTTCCAGTGTTTCTAAAGTAACTTTAGCCTGGAGAAAGGGAGGCTCAGGGGAAACCTTATTGCTCTCTACAAGGAGGGTGGTATCTTTTCCCAAGTAAGAGGTGATAGGACAAGAGGAAATGCCCTCAAGTTGTTCCAGGGGAGGTTTACTTTGGATATTAGGAAAAATTTCTTCACCAAAAGGGTGTCAAGCATTGGAACAGGCTGCTCAGGGAAGTGGTGGAGTTGCCATCCCTGGAGGCATTTAACAGACATTTAGATGTTGTGCTGAGGGACATGGTTTAGTGGCAACTTGGTAGTGCTAGGTTAATGGTTGCACTTGATGATCTTAAAAGTCTCCTCCAACCACAACAATTCTATGATTCTATTCTATTTTAACTTCTGTATTCTTTGCTGTGTTTAGGGAGGAAAGGCTTGACTTTCCACTAAGCATCATGTGTTATCAAATGTGACAACACGGGGGGAAATATGTTCCTACATGGATCAGTGCAAGCTGCTAGGTCGACAGGAAAGAAGGACTGATCCTGCCTGCTCTTCGGTGCCCTCAGTTCTTCCTGGGGCTGAGGGTGCTGAGCACTGTGGAGATCATCCCCTTTGAGGATGTCTCTGTGGTATGAAGGACACATAACCTTGACTGTTTCTGAAGCATGGATGCAGGAGACAGGGATATGGAGCAGGGAACTGAGGTGCCAGGTTTTCTTCCTGGGAATCCCACGTGATTTACGTCTTGGCTTTGCCTGAGTAGAATTTTAATTCCTCTCTTCCTTTGTTCTCATCCATGTAACGTGCTAAGATAATTACATTTTTACGTCTCACAGGGATGTTGTGAGGTTTCTCTAATATTTATCAAGTGTTTGAAGAAGATCTTATGAAGGTAGAGTGTAAGTACCAGAAATTGCTAACAGTTTTGACGAAGATCTTTCCTTCAAGCAACATAGATAAATTCAAGGTGGAACTATGGCAAACAATTTTAACAGCCAAATTAATTAACTGCTACGGCAGCTTCCCAAGGGAAGTGGTAGATTTTCCATTGCTCAAAATCTGCAAGTCAAAGTTTCCTGTCAGACTCTAGCTTAACTACAAGTTATTTGGTTCAATGCAGAAATCAGTGGATGATGCAGGCAATAAATATGACGGTCTTGTTTCCCCCCACCCCGCCCCTCCCACATCTGAATGTTTTTATCTGGGAAGGAGGGAATCCCCAGTGGATTTTTCTGTTACTGACATATTCCTCAGAGCCCCTCCCCAGTCCATGGCACTTGTTTCTTCAAATAAGTTTCCATTCACCTTGTGACACCAGCTCCGAAGTATTACCATCTTATTTGGGGGCATAATGGTTATTCTGGGAGCCACCACGCCATCACTTCTGTCACTTTTTTAGATGACCGATAGCTTTGATTGTAATTATTTTTTTATTTTTCTACTTCTGGTTTAGAAGGGACTGTGTGTTGAAAAAGTTCTGTCTCATGACAAAGACCAGACAAATGACCTCATGCTCTAGCGTGGTCAGTGCTAGAAATACAAGCAGAACCTGAGTATCTGAAGTATTGTGAAGGTGTTTTATCACTGAATTTACCTTCACTTTTGTTCCTTTATTCCACATGCTGCTATGCCAACAATGCACAATTCTGTTTTTTATCTATACATAAACCCCAGACACCAGATAAAAGAGTATTTTGGGAAATGAAGCTCTCCTCTTTCTCTCTGATCTCTGCCTGGATGCATTGTCCTTCACATGTTTATGAAGCTGGAAAGGGCACAGCCAAAATTGTTTTGCTTTCACCTTCCACATAATCTCAACCTCCCTATGATATCTGTGTGGGATTTTAGGTAGACTTCTGTCTCAGGGTTGTTCACTTTGTGACCAGTGGGTAAGATCTTGATTTGGGAAGAAAGGTTTTGGCAATAGATGGTACCCAACCTTCAGCTGTGCCTGAACATGGCCAGTTGCTTTGGGCATGTCTAGCTGTGGAGAATGGCAATGAACCTTGGTCCTATAAACCACATTTGCCACATCTACTGCCTACACAAGAGGTTGCCAAAATCCACATAAGACACTCTTCTTCTCTGTTAAAGAGCTTAGACTTCCTTGTTGTGCCCCAAAACCAAATAATGATGGAGTTTTTTTCTAAAACACACCAAATGGTCCTCAAAGATCAAATATGATTTGCTGCTTAAGTCAAATTTGCAAAGACAAGTTACTCCTACAAAACTCTGTACTCAAGACAGGCATTCAAATAATGAACCGGTGGTTAGTGTCTTCTAATGTGACGGATGAAGCTAAGTTTAGGAGAGGAAAGAAGGCATTTTGTCAACAACAGACAGGTTATTCTTACTACTATTTTAAAGGGGATTATAACATGAACTATAATGAAACAGAGTGGAGAGGAGACCTTTGTGCTAGGAGGTGGGGAAAGAAAAGCATTTCATCAAAAAGATCATATCTGGAAAATTCATTTGATAGTGATGATACAGTAACTGCTACTGTAAATGCAATTTTCTCCATTTTTAAAGAACCATTTGGTTTCCAGACACACAATTCAACATTGCACTAACTGGTAGCTTTGGTGTTTAAAAATGGATTGTGTCGAGACAAGGTAATACCCAGAGGCAAATGTGCTGTTAGGAAAGAGCTGTACAGGTTTATATTAAAGTCACAAAAGGGCTTTGTGACTGTCAGGAGGCAGACTAAGGGCAATCTTAGATCTCACCAACACATTTAACTGGAGTTTCCAGAAGTCATCTTCTGTCTTATGGACTAACTTTCAGAAATACAGGAGCTTGAAGGATGGACTCTCATGTTCAGGAAAGTCTTGGTGATGCTTAGCATTCAAGCAATTAAGCTAGTTTTAGCCTGGGATAATTTTTGGCTGAAGAGATTTCCTAACATATACTAAATTAAAGGTGCTTTAAAGACGTTTTGTGCTCTGTTGCCTTCTCCTAGGACTTCCAACAACAACAGATAATTCCTTGTTTTAAGAAAAAAAACACATTTTTTTTCATGTACTGCTAGATCTATACGTGGTCCTAGATGTTCAGATGTCTCTTGATCACCTGAATGGGAGCTAGTTACTTTTATGCATCTAACCCCCATAGTTTGGAAAACTGAAACCATATTTCTCCCTTTCATGTACTGCTTGATTTCCCAAACACATCTAAGTGAAGGGAGATCCTTGCTGCTGGGCAGTGCAGAGAAGATAGGACCCCCTAGGCTTCACTACACAAAACCATTTTAAAGCCAGAAGGGAACATGATGATCTGCCATCTGTGTGGAGCAGACCAGAGAGCTTCACTCAGCAGTTTCTGAAACAGTCCCCTAACTCAGGCTGAGCAGGAGAATTAGATCCAATCTCAGTTTAATATTTCCTAGCGACAGAGAAGCTGCTGCCCCTTCTATGATTAGCCACCACAGTTCAGAAGTCACACACACGAAGAAAATTAATTTCCATTTTAAAATGCTATTTGTGCCAGGTTTTATCAATATAACACTGATGGAAAGGGTGAGTGAAGACCTTAGCTGGTAGATGTGCCAACCAGATTGGTAGAGGTGCTGGATATAACCTGGTTCCTCATATCATCTGGAAAAATCACATATATACCTTTCTGCTCTGGCTGCAGAGATGCTGGAAATACCCATGTTCTCTCTTTTCCTTGTCTATAGGCTTTTCTATTAAAGATAATAGCCACCTTCATCCTTTCTCTCCTTGGGCTCCAACATTTCCAACCATCTCCAGTTCCTCCTTGCACCATTGATCCACTATTCCTTGTCTTGGGCAGCAAAAAAGTGAGTTTCGTTCATTTTTGGTGCCGTTTTTTACCTACACAAATTGTCAGGGCAGAGAAAGGGGTGATACCACCTGTTTCACCTGTATGATAGCCAGGACATACATGTTGGTGGCCTGTGAGGCTGTGGAGAAAAGACGCCAGAGAGCTTTCTGGATGTACTGCATAGTCATCTGCAATCCCTGAAAAACAGATCCAATGTTTTAGATTATATTTACCAGACCTCTGTGCCAGGCTTTGCCACCGGTTTTCCTGCTTTAAAGCAGCCTGTCCACTCACTTATTTCTAGATTTATAAATTTTGATAAAGCCCTCAAGGTTTTTGTGACCGTTCATTGTGGCTTGGACTGGCTACCAGCAGCCTGCTTTCTTCCAGCTGCTTCCTCTGGGTTTTTTGACCCTAAAAAGGGAAAAATATAATGTACTAGGTGTGCCTCCTCCTGCCCATTTTGCTTTGAGATCAGTCCCCAGCTGAATACACGATAGGACTTATCATCTGCACATGGCATTGTTGTCATAAGGGGCAAAGGACATCTGATCTCCAGCCATTACAGCAAGAAATTTGTGCAGAATGCAGACTTGATGCTGGGAGACGGGAACCTTGTTAATTAAAATGTCAGTGACTCAAATCCTCTTAAGGTGAGAGAACTGCATTTTTTATTACCATTGTTGATAATGATACAGTCAGCTGGTACCTTGTAGAGGCATAATGCACTTCATTTATCTTGACAAGACTTGCACACTTCACATGCTTCCTCTGTGCCTCAGATATGATTCTTTAAAAGAATCACGAAATATGGCTAGAGATGGAGAGAAAAGGGAAAAAAAAAAAGAGGCGGGATTTTTATTTTTTCCATCCTGTTAGACTAAAGTCATTCTTTGTCATTCTCCAAATCTTGAATGTGATATTGGAAATTAACATCAAGCTCATAGGAGGGGAGGAACAGCCCAGAGGGAAATGGAGGTAGAGCCAAGCAGGAATAGAAGTGAAGCTGGGAAAATTCTAAGCTAACTGCACCAGGATGGGTTCAAAAAAGGTGACTTACGCTTTTAGTTATGACTTGAATGATCTGCTGAAAAACCTCACTCCTTAATCAGCTCTTGCATCATTGGAAGTATCTACTCCTCTGCCCTATTCCACCCTGTTAACTGCGATGGATGCTGTAAACCTGCCCTTCTCTTTATAGAGAATGGCTGTTGAAGGAAGGACTTTAAAAAGTACTATGGAAGGGCTGAAAAGCTGTGGCTAAAACTGTACCCCATTTCATCGGGTACTTTATAAATACATAGGGCCATCTCCATGACTTAGAGCACCAAGCTCTCACTGAAATCATAGCACTAATGAAACATTTTGTGTCTGCTTTACCAAAGACAAGCAATCAACAACGTGTCCCCAGTTCTTGTAGGGCAGAAAACTCTCAGAGCTTCCTCATTCCAGCTTGGCAGCATAACCAGGAGGCGACACTTCTTTCATAGCTACTTAAGGACCTGCAAGATCCCACTATAGAAGTAAGCCTATGCTTCAAAAGCTGCAGTGAATGCAAACTCAGCGTCAAGGTAATGGACCTTTTCAGACCTTGAGATATAAAATATTTCTCTCAGGACAGCATCTATGAGTCAAGCTCCAGAGGTTCTGATTCCACCTGGGACTAGTTGCCACAAAGGCCAGCCAAGTCATTAACAGTCTATGACTAATTGCCGGTTGTAAGATGGGCATAAAGCAACTTCTCTTTGAGATGGAGCTCAGCTTGAGCCCTGTTGCTGGTTTCTCATCATTTAGCCAGGATTTATCTGCTGTCTTGGTGTTGTCATTCATGGCAACTCTGGTCACAGGATGGGCCAGGAGAAGCTCTGCTTAAAACCCTCATCTCGCCATGACTCTGCCCCTGCTAAGAAAGGTATAGCATGAGATCCAGAAGTGAAACCTGCCCTGGCAGCTTTTGCACATTCTTGCCATTGCAGTTCTGCACGTGCAAGAATCCCATTAGCATCGTCTCACTGTTGCTAGGAGATGACATTGTCTTCGGCTGCGCCAAAGCGTGACTCAGCAGGTTGTAGTAGCATGTTTTGTTGTTGTGAGAGAGAAGCCATTGACTCCGAGCTGTAGAGATGAATCTGAGGAGCAGAGCGAATGCCATATGAGGAAGAAAAGGTCGAGCAGGAGGTTGTTTGAGGAGCAAAAGGAAATTTTTATGAGTTAAAACTCACCATTTCAGAAGTACCTAAGAGCGTTTCTGCATTAGCACAGCACAGAGCCATAAGGATACCCCGTTAAGTCCTGTACAGATCAACTCACACTTTGGGAGCATCTCAGACAAGTTAGGATGGTTTATCCAAGCAAATATGGACTGACTATAAGGCTTAACTCCTTCTGGGCTTAGCCAGTTCCCTCCTATGCCCTGTGCGCATGAAGATTTTGGACGTACCTTCCGCTGAAATTTAGTGGGGTTATTATTAACTTTGGTAATTAGGGGGGAAAGTGTGTATCTGATATTTAACGTATTTTCTAGTAAAGAACTCTGCAAGGCTGTGACTTTGTACCCAAAAGGAGGAGAAGAGGTAATCATGTCAAAACCCTACAAATCTAAGATCTTGTATGAATATTTACTCATATTTTGTAAGAAACAGCAGATATCTGATTATTCTGGTGTTTAGGCTCTTATTAACCTCTTGCATGCTAGATGTGCACAATGCATGGGATAAACACAGTTTCTGTGGGGTGACCTGGGCTTCAGGAAACTACTGCAGTACCAATAAACAGTAATAAACACAGCGGTTATTTCACTGGCAGGAAGAACAGATTCTGGAAGGGAAGAGAATAAACATGTCCTGATTTTTACCCTCACACAAGAGTGTTTCTGACAGCAGAACTATTGTACACTGCCCAACAAGGAGCAGAAGCAGCAATTTGTGACTGGTCTGACTGATATCACTAGCTAGCATGTCAGCCCAATAACTCTTCTTCCTATTTGTAATGAAAGTAGCATCGAAAAATAAAAAAAATGCGTTCACCAAGGAACAAACGAATAAGTGAAAATAACTAATAAATGTGCTGAAATCCTAATCTCTCAGTAGGGAAAAATACAAATCGTATAGGATCATTACGTGAAGTTGACTACTCACTAACTTCTGCCTTGGGACTCACATTTCAGTGTGGACAGGCAACGTACTAGAAAATGAACACTTGGGCAGTCTTTCCTGTCCTAGAATGAGTAGATAAAATGAGCTGTTGCTACAGATCTTGTTCTTTCAGTCTCCTCGGGTTCTTACGCATCCTTTGGTCTTATAAGTAGAGCATCAACTGGAGACTTTTCTCTAAAGGTTTATCTAAAAAGTGTCTTGAGATCTTCTTCCTGACAGGAGAGGGAGGCATGCTGTAGTGAATATAATGCTATCAGGATATCACTCTTTGTGTCAGAGTAACAAAGCCTATTTTCCCGCCCCTGAAATGCAGCTTGTTCTAGGAGAGATGCATATTCCCTGCAGCAGCAGAGGAACCTCTGTAGAAAACCACTGCCATTTTTGGATTGCTGCCTCATCTCCCTGATGGAGAGTTTCTCTCCTGGTCTTTTAAATGGCTGTCTTCTCTGTTCCTCTCATGGTGGGTTAGTTTCTGATGTATAGCACTGACACGTACATGGATGTGGTCTTCCTGCTAAGTTGATAGGTGACAGCTTTTAGGGTCTGGGTTACTTTGCTTAGGAGGCTGTCGGATTTGTATTAACTGTCAGACAAATGGTAGAGATCTTTCTGTAATGATTCTGACAGCATTTCTCTGGGTTCACCATCTAGATGACTCCAGGACATGCAAAGCAATCAAATCCCTACGCGATATGTATAAACACACTCAGCTCTACCCCCTGTACCAGAAGAAGTTAATCAGACCTTCGGACTCTCTGAATTGAACAGGGCAGTGAAGAAGAGCTAGGTCCAAGATCGACCATCTTGAAAGAGGAACAAAAGGCCAGAGCATCACAATAGCTCTGACTTCTACAAATCGCTGCTTTATACCTGATACTTTCTTTTTCTTCCCAAGACCTCCTTAAGGGGTGAAATGTCTTACGTGTCTGTTGCAGGGCTTTGTTTAGGAAGAATCCTCCTCCCTCCCCAGCCTCCTGAATGACTCAATAATTACTTCAACTGATTCAACGCTCCCCCTCAATCTCCTACCGCCCCCCTCGCCACCATTCAACTTTAACACAAGACCACACTGTTTGTCGGTTTCCAATGCACCCGAAGCTATTCAGGCCACTTGTTCCTCTCTGAATGGAGCTGACAAAGCTGCTTTTGTACGGAGGCAATTTTGGATTTAATTGGAGGCCTACTGGGGGCAGGGCTGGGGGGGTGGGGGAGGGAATGGGGTCACTGGGTCAGTGTTTTGGAAAGATCACCTCAAAGGAGAATCCAAGGAGAAAATGAAAGTGAGTTAGATGTTAGGGAAGAGGTTTTGCCTGTGTTTGTGTATTTAAGGGCAGTGCTCCGCATCCTCCAGAAATGATCTATTTGGCATCAGAAAGCAAACCAGGTCAGGCCCAGGGTAGATGGCTTTAATAGCCATTTTGAATCTATAATGACAGATCCCAGAGTCCTTTTTGCAAGGCTCACAGAATAATTCAAGCTGCGGTGAAGGAGGTCTGATGTCGGAAAGGTCACTTGCTGCAGTCTGTCCCTTTAGGTCAGGCATTCATCATGCACATTAAAGGAGCTTCGCTAAATTCCTTTCTCCAGTTCTGCATCCTTCCCTGGAAATAAATTCAGCTTCAACCCCGTCTATACCACTTATGGGGCATGGTTCATGCCAGCACAGTAAATGTATCACAAGAAGGGAAGACCTTTTTTCTGGCGAGGCACGTGGTAAGTCATACCATGCTTTGAACCAGCACAATCTTGCTATGCAAAGGGAACCCAGGTCATAATCCACATGAAAAATGGACGTCAGTGAGCTAGCATAAAAGCAACGGGACTCTCTTACTTCACTGCTCAGCTTCTTTTTGGACTTCCCCATTTTCTCACCTGACTAAAAAAATATAACTTAAACTGGAAAGAATTGTATTGATTGTGCTGCAGAAAAGTCAATATAATCCTGGCAGAGCTAGACCACAGCCCAACAGAGACTCAGTAAAGCTGTTTGTGCAAAAAGAAGCCCTTTTTTTTGTCTCAAGACCCCCATGGACATGGCTTGAAGTACAATAGGTAAGACTGCTTTGAGTGGTTTAAAAAATTCCCTTTTCCCACACCTGTCCATCCTCCCCTGTCCACGTCACCTTGAGGTCACCTTCCCTCAACTGAAGGCTTACCAGTCCTGGTCCCTACTTCTCCTTTGCTTGAAAGACATCAGTGGCATCTCTCAATTTGCTGGCTTATCTGACTTGATTTTTAAAATGACTGGAAGCACCAAGAGAGATGGGACCATCTCCTCTTAAGCTGCTCCAGGTTGATAACAAGTGTGGAGCTGACAGTGCCCTTGTACAGCTCCGAGACAGACACCTGCTGAAAGCATGTGCTTGGGGGGTGATACATAATTTAGAAGTAAAACAGCAATCGTGCTGTTATCCTGAGGATGCACTTTAAAACCTGACATCTCTTGCCATCTGCTCCAGGGAGGAGCAGACTGACACTACTGAAGCAGGATGACCAGGGGGAGTTCCTGGTTTCATGGGGGTGCAGGGGGGTGGCCTCAGTTGAGTCAACAGAGACTGGGTGAAAGGCTATTTAGTCAAGCTTGCTACACCCCTGAGAATTACATTTTCCACCCAGCAACACAACTTTTCTCTGCTTCTTTCACTTACAAGCCTCCGGTTGCAAGTCCCTCTGGGATGCTTCTGCTGCCATTTCACATCATCTGGGCCCCAGATCCTGGTTTCCTCTAGGGAAACAGGGAAAGGTGTTTAAGGATGTCAGAGACCTGTTGAGTTACAATTTCATCAGCAGTCCACCAGACCCGGCTCTGGCAGAGTTAGTCAGATTGAAGTAACACAGAGTGCAAGTAGCCTTTGTTCTATTCCTCTTACCTATTTGAAAGCAGACAAGGCTGACATTTATAAGGTGTTAGCAAGCCTCGGTTTAGGATTAGATCCGCTCTCAGGTTCACATAAGCTATCATATTCCTCTCCTTAACAGCTACTTGGTCTCGAACTGCCTGTTTCTGGGATGGCAGCAGGTAGGGATCTGTGGCTTTCCCTTATAAGAGGTGATAGTGGCTTGGAAGAGGCCGAGAACATCTTCTGTCCCCTCTCAGCTTGAAGGAAAACACATGGGTCTGCCTCTTCTTAGTACAATTCTGTTACCAGGGAGTTTAGGTTTACTCTCCAAGCCCAGGATGCTGCAGTGTTTTAAGAAGCACTCTGTGATGCTAGTTGCAAAAAAATAGTAGTGACTTTTGTCAGGCAATTTTATCTTGGTATCTTTACTGGAGCACTATTCTGGGCTGCGATTGCACACAGAGCTGGCAATAGGAAGGACTTGCTAAACCAGGGATGTATGGCCGGAAACTCGTCTTAATCCATCACAGCAAGACTACCTCGTGCTACTTCAGGCTGATGGTACTGACAGTTAAAAGCCGGGTACCGGCCACATCGCAAAGAATGAGTGAAGAATTGAACATGCCTGGTCAAAGCTAGATGCAGCAGAGGAGAGCACAGAAGTCTACTTACCTCCATCCCCAGACCCAACTGGAAGACCAGTCCTGGCCTTTCTTAAGGCAGACCAGAGCATACATCAGTGCAGCACCTCAGAGGAGGGCCATCAGCGTAACTCATGCCAGGCAACATCCCACAGTGCAGAAGACTCTTGCTGACTTCAGCTTTGGCATAAGGAGAGAGATCCCATCAACCTATGGATCACACAGCATTCGACTCAGTACCCTGGGGCATGAGTACACAAGAGCAAGCAGTCTGACCATGCTCAAGTTATTGCCAGCTGGGCTTTCCATGCTTCACAAAAATCAGTGATTAACCAATGCTGCCCATACTTGAAAAGTTCGTATTCCCAGTGACTTTAGATGTGGAGCAAGGGAAGAAAGACAGGTTGGCACTTTTTTCTCTAAAACCTCATCTGGGACTGTCTCTATAAATAAATAAGAGTTTTCTAGGTATCTGCAGGGGAATGAAGAGAAGCAGTGCTGATCCAAAGCCCTTATTATATATTGAACATCCTAAAATGGTTAAGTTTAAAGAAGAACCATTCTGCCATTAATAAATCCAACAAACACCTAGATTTTCAAGGCTAGGATGTATCACCAGTGTATATATCTCCACCAAGACTGTAGACTGTCACAGAAAGTATAATTAATGTGCCTTTAGCACTGTGAAGCTGTTTCCTGCTATATATATACCTTCTAAATATGAGTCCTGGTATACCAAAGCATGACCCCAGTATCTCAACTAATATTCACTCACTCAGATGCCGAAATCTAATGTCTAGGCGTAAGTGTGAACAATCACCACAGCTACAATTGCTATTTCCCAGCACTTCTCCATCAGTATTTAATCTGCTGCTTTATAGAGCACTGTAGGGGATCCCCAGAAAGGAAAGCAGCGGTAGCCAAGTTCTGCTCCAAAAAGTATTTTCGATTGAGATGCCTATTAATCTAGGCAACAGGCATTAAATGATGTAATAGTGAACCTGGAGGGCTGATATGCCCTTCTACCCAGGGCAGGAAAAGTTTCTTTTTTTATGCCTAGGATAGTTGCTGTAAAAGAAGGCCCTACAGAAGTCTATGATGAAATGTGTTCCAGCATTATTATTTTTTTCTCTCTTGAAGTGGCAGTTGGTGGCTTTTTTCTTTTTTTTTTTTCTAAGCCAAGATAATGTATTTAATTTCTTTGGTTATTGCAGTGATTGGTTAGGTATCCACAGACAGCAGTCAATTGAGTATTTTCAATGCAAAAAGAGCCTGGAGCTGTGTGCCTGTGTTCCCAGCCATTTCCATTGAGACAGTTTCAGTCTTTGAGCTTGCAAAGAGAAAACATCCTCCAAAGAGGGGTTGGAGTGGTCTCCTAGGAAAATGGTTGGCTTAGACAGCAGGAAACTAAAAGTCACATTCAGGATCCCTGTGCGACTCTGAAAAACTTGCCCCATGTCTCTGTGCTTGAAGCTCCAGTCAGGAACATGGAGGAAATAGCACTGCTTTCTGTCACGGAGAGGTAGTGAACACTTATTTTTGACTTTCAGGAGCTCATTCAGAGCTGACATGATTGACATTTAAAATGTATTCACTTTTCATCTGAGGAACAGCAGCCAATGAATCTTACAGACCAGAGAAAGGCAGGTCCTGCTTGATCATCTTGACTCCATCTCATAGCGCTTACCCTTGTTATGAGAATGCAATGGAGCAATGAGTGCAATGGAGATTAGACAAGGTTAGTGTGACCACAGCCAGAAATGTCAAAATAAGAGCTAGTTCTCCTCCGAGCAATTCTGCATCATTTTCTAAGGTGCATCTTCAATATATCCCTGCATATTGTGTTTTTCTTTTTGCACCTCCAGTTTTCCAACAAGTGAAAACTGAGATGAGTTGTTTGGTATTTCCCACAATGACAAGATTTAAAACCCCATTGGGTATATGATGTCCTGATTTTGTCTGGTTTTTTGGTCTTCTCTTGTGTTTGAAGACAAAGTGAAGAGGTTGAATAAGTGAGCTGGGATGATATCGGCGTTTAAGGGTGATATTAGAAAGCTGCTCCCACATTTACGTGTTGGCAGAGTGTACACTGTGATAACCTGTTCACCCATCCTGGTAAGAGGCATAATATTAGACTTAAATCTTTGGAAAGGTTGTGTTTCTGACCCCATTTTCTTCTAGGATCCGAACCACTGAACACTCTAATGCTGGTAAATCCAGATTAACACATTCACATGGTTAGTTTTTGGAAATAGCAGCAACAGATGAGAAATATTTCCCTATGTTTGACTCATTACTCCTGCTGCAATCCAGATCATATCAGGCTTGGAAAGTTATTTTTGACTTTGTATAACGGACACTTTACACAGGAGCTGGATTCAGTAATTCTGTAAAATAAGAAGAAAAATAGACAGTAATAAATTACCAGAAAACTGAAGTAATGAAGTATCTCACTGGACTGTCTGGTCTGCAACTTGTTTTTTCTTCCTCACAGTGGAAATACGCAACCTTGTCTCCTCTCCTTCATCTCTACAGTCCTCTCACTTTCCTTTTGGACATGTTGATTCCTCTGCTTTCAGAAAGAAATTGCTGTTCCCTGAATTTGTTTTTATTTGTTTGCCTTTCGTGACTACATCACCTAAAAATTTCCTTTCATCATCTGCCAATTTCTTTTATAAACTTGCTCTTTAATTGCTGCTCAGACTTCCCATCAGCTTTTGCCTAAACACTGCTTGGCTCCCAGTCCATCCGAAACCCACATCTTTAATAACAACACAGCATGATCTGAATATTATTTGTAACGGTGTTTCTGATCCTGTGTTATGAATCAACATAATGCAAAAAGGCATGTTCATTCCCCACCCTGACGAAGGTATTAAAATTGCAGTTGTTCTGGGGAAACATTGTGCTCATGATCGCACCTCCCAGTACACAACAGGTGTGGCCCATAAAGTAGTCGACCTCGTTGCTGTGAAAGATGTCAGTCTAAGGGATTTTTTCTGCCTACAAAGCACCTGTCCATGGGTGGCTGTTCCTTCTACTTTGGCCGTATTTGAAGACCCTCACTGTAATCTCTCTAAATCAGCTCCTCTACTTCCTTACTAGTTTGGTCCTTGGAGTTTTTGGTCATTGCAGAACAAACTCTGATAAACATCGCTGTCTAACATGCCAGTCAGTCACCTTCTGCATTGGTCAAATACCAAGTGAATATACACTGGTGGTTTTCCAGTAATATCCCAGTATTCGAATTGCAGTTTTATTTCTTTCTGGAGTTCATGTACATCTCAAATGTCCAGATATCACATGATTTTGCCAGGGGAGTTATTACTGTGACCCATGTTGGAGATAATGGAGAGGTATCTACTTTTTATCTGAAGAATTGTGTCCTACTCTTCATTGACTACGTTGTCTAGGTTACTACTGACTATTTGGGGAGCTTACAGACTTGTTTTTATGAAAGTATATCTACTTTGAAAACAGATAAAGTTAGGGAATAGGGTGCCTACTGCGTATATCCATTAGTTACAGATCCTGATATTGGGACATCAGGGCTGAGAAAGCTCCGTAGCTCTCATACATGCTCAGCTTTTGATATAATCAGACTCTTTAAATCAGCAGTTTTCCAAGATATTAGAGTACATATCATTGTGCAGTATCATTGGCTGTGAGATGAAGAGCAGAGATAAGCTTTCTGTCTGTTAGCCAAACTTTAGGCTAAGCTTTAGTATGTATACCATGCTTGGAAGGACATGAGCAAGTGAATATCTGCTGGTGAAGCTTGGTCCATCCTTGTTCAATGTACCTAGACAACAAAGAAAGGCCTGAGACTCCTCTTCCAAATATGTCTGGAGACTGGGCTCAAGAATCTTCTCAGAGTAGGTTGGTGGGATCACTGTGGATGGAGAAACTGAAAACATGGCAGTGCGCCCAGGTGGCCAAGAAAGCCAAGAGCATCCTGGCTTGTATCAGAAATAATGTGACCAGCAGGACTGGGGAAGTGATCATCTCCCTGTACCAGCACTGGTGAGACCACACCTTGAATACTGTGTTCAGTTTTGGGCCCCTCACTACAAGAAAGACATTGAGTGCTGGAGCGTGTCCAGAGAAGGGCAGCGAAGCTGGTGAGGGGTCTGGAACACAAGTCTTATGAGGAGCGGCTGAGGGAGCTGGGGTTGTTCAGCCTGGAGAGAAGGAGGCTGAGGGGAGACCTTATCACTCTCTACAACTCCCTGAAAGGAGGCCGTAGAGAGATCGAGTCAGTCTCCCAAATAACAAGTGGTAGGACAAGAAGGAACGGCTTCAAGTTGCGCCAGGGGAGGTTTAGATTGGATATTAGGAAAAATTTCTTCACTGAAAGGGTTGTCAAGTATTGGAACAGGCTGCCCAGGGAAGTGATTGAGTCACTATCCCTGGAGGTATTTAAAAGATGTATAGATGTGGCGCTGAGGGACATGGTTTAGTGGTAACTTGTCAGTGCTGGGCTTATGGTTGAACTTAATGATCTTAAAGGTCTTTTCCAACTTAAACGATTCCATAATTCTATGCACGTTTAATGCGTTCACTCACCATGTGCTGACACAGGATGCTAACACTACTCCATGCCTCTGGTGTAAGAACACCAGAATGTTTTGGTGGTTTGGGACTCACATGGCTCATGCAATACCATAAAAGCAACGTATTTATGAGAACGTGCTCTAGCATTTTTTAATCAACTTCTCCCAGGGCCATGCCTGCTTCGGTTTAGTGCCATGAATGCCAATTAGGTGCCTGGCATGTTTTCCATCTCTTTCCTCCTATAGCTTGTATTCTCCCTTCCAAGGCCATACAGATTGCTGCAGATCACAGCTCCTATGCGGGATGAAATCTTAACGGTAGTAACCTTTGTCCTGGGACATGAGGCAGGATAACTGCATTTCAAGTGCCTCATTGCTTTCCTGGAATTTCTTTGAGCATGTTTTCTTCCCAGGCTCTCCTTTTAGGGCATAGCTTTCAGCTGCCAGTCATGTAAAAGAGTATCAGTCCAAACTTCTGGACCAAAGTTGAACATGCAACTTCTTATATTTTCCTTGGCTCAGGATCTGTGTCACCTTTCTGACCTTTGTCTTTTGTTGTGCTTGGATTGGATTATGACTGGTTAGTTAGTTGAAGTCAAGATGGAGTTTTGATTATGGCATCTTCTATTTGCAAGAGATGCATCAGTGCTGTTGCAGATTTAATATTAATCTCTAGCATTTGTTTGCTATTTTGAAAGGATCTTCTGATTTTATAAGCATAGCTAAGTGTCCATCTTGACACACGGTGTGTGAGGCTAAGAAAGAGCCCAAGAGGTTATCATCACTAAGGAAAGCTAAGCCACACTACAAATAAACCATAATACAGGGAAGTAGTCTAATGGTTCAACCATAAAACTGGTAATCAAGGCCTCATGATTTTCCTTCTGCCTTTGCTACTGACTAAGCAATACAGCCAAAGTCAAGTCACCTTGTTTCCTATGTATTGTTTAAAGTAAGATAATATTAATATTACTGTCTCTTGGATGTATTGTGCAGGTGTGTAGTAGCAGAGGAAACCTCATTGTTTGTAATGACTCCCAGTTACACTAGGCAGATGCAACCAGGAAATATGGTGCTAATTTTTAAACAAATAATAGCTGTTCACAGGGACATCTTCACAAGAAATCAATAAACAGTGTCTCCTATGCAGGCTTTCATATTGACGTGATACTTCTTTATTACACAACTAGTTTAATCTTTAGATAAAAATCCCCAGACTTCAACAGAGAAATCTCCATTTTATGGATAAGGAAGCTGAGGTAAAGTTAAAAAAATGGGATATGAAATTAGGTTCCATGCTAAAAACTGCCAGAGCTATGAGGAGAACCCTTGTTAGTGCCCTAACAAGCTTTCCACCTCTTGATTTAACTTGTGTTAGTTCTAAAAGACACACTATAACAGCCAAAAGTTCAGGAACAGTGTAATGTCTAAGGCCATCACCATTCAGGAGGTAAGAAAGAGAAGGGTCCAACTAACCTTAAAATCCAAGACTCTGCGAATGGCTGATTCTTGTGAGTCACTTAAGAGTAATGTGTCCTGCAGGAATAGCTCAGATAGATAGGGACACACCAGCAAACCATAGAGCACCTTATGGATGATAAAATACAATAATTCAAGGCTCATTGTGAAAGGAACCTGTATGGAAATAATCTCAGTTAAAAGCAGAATAAGAGAACAAAGGAATCAGCAAGTACCCAGAAGGGTCATGTAGGGCACCCTCCCTTGATATGATTAAATAGATGAATAAGTGAATAAGTAATAATCTAATCATAGAGGGGGCCAGGCAAACTCAGCATTAAACTACTAGAGTAGGCAAGTTTTTCATTTGTGACCAAATGACCTCATATTTTTTACGTCTGCTTCTATTAAGCAGAGTCGTTTCTTCCATCAGTGCAGTGGTGAAAAATTTCTCCAGCTGGTCCAAAGAGGAGAAAATGGTTCCTTACGGAGACGGAGAGCAAGAAATTAATGCCCTGACATCTTCTTTTATAAAATCTGTGAGAATTTTACTATTCATTTCAGAGGTCTCTTGGGGGAGGACTGAGCCCTGGACAGAACAGGACTTATCTTCTATCACTGAAAGCAACAGTCACTTTGCAAGTGAGTCACAGGGAACAGTATCCGAAACTGACATTGGGGAGTATCTCCCATCTCTGCAGAACAGGTAGAGCCTTGACCATATGTACAAAAGGATGCTCCATGTCTCAGTGAACAGGATCAAGTGTTGGCTTGTCTGAAGCCCATGTCAACAATGTACCCACCTCAACTCTTCTCTATAACCATGCTCTCATCTGTAAAGTTGCACTACTCCCTGCCTATGTTGTTATGAGTCTGATCGTAACATTGGGGACCTTCTGGCAAAGTGTCTTGCGTGACAGAGCAAGAGGGCACCATAACATTGCTATTGAGAGGTCAGATAACAGAGAAAGTTGGGACTTTGCAGACCCACTCAGCAGTTGCATCTGTGTGAAGCTGGTGTGATTCTGCTAGTAACAGCTGCTCCCTCCTGCAGAGCTTTTCATGTGAGACTTTAAAGCATTGTTTGAGACACTCTAAGGAAGACTCAGTATCCCACCAGGCATTTTTTAATAGACAGAGCAGCCAAGGTGCAGAACTGAGTCACTTACCCAAGAGCACCCAGGAAGTCACACACTTGGGAATCAAGAACGAGCCCTGATCTTCTGCCTTTCAATAAGGTTTCCAGTCTGTTAGCTTGTTTTGAAGAGAAATATCCACCCTGTTCACGTTTCTTTGGCCACCCTGTTTCTCCTGGTAGAGATGAGACTAGATTTTGGCCCACTGAGTCTACACGTATCCAAAACAGAAAAGCTGATGGCCACCCATCCCAAATGTCGTGTCACAACATTTGGTGGCACTTCTGCAGGCCTTCTTCAACAGCTGTTTGTTAGAAAGGTATCTGTGGAAGTGGGAACTCTGTTGTGATTTCTTGAATCTCTTGAAGCTCAGAAGAGTAATGGCAATCCTAATACTGCTCCCTTCTACTCAGCGCGTTCAAAATTTGTCATTCTTGGGCAATGGCAAAATGTTCATCCCAGGGTACAAATTTTGTTCTATCAAAATATCTGCTTCAAAGACTGTGAATTGGTGAATTTGGTACCGTGCCGCTTGGCAGGAGGAAAACACATACAGAGGCAGAGCAGCCATTCATTTATTTACAGAATAATTGAAGGGTTTTAACTAGTTAATTAATAAAGATTAGATTGAGTGGTGAAGAGGGGAACTTGACATTAAAAAAAAGTTTGGCAGCTGTAATAGCTGCTGTATTATAAACGTTTGTAAATCAGTGGAGGAAGAAGAGGAAATGAAGTCAAATTGATCAACAGGGAACAAAGGAGTAAGACGAGTAGGGACAGTCTTAGCAGGACAGTTCAGTGTTTAAAAAAGGAAAAAAGACAATACCCTCTAACCAGCTCCAGCTGGTGAATAAGATCACTGCCTCACCTGGCAGGTTGCAAGTGGAATGTGAATTGGGCTTCCCATCCCCAGGGCTAATTCTGGGCAAGCAGATGCTCAGCTGAGTTGAGAGATTAAGTCAGCGTGAACCAATCGACAGTATGTGGAGGAGAGACTTTGCAGGCTATTCATAATAACTTGACTTTTCTCTCCTAGAGTCCTCTCCGCCACAGGATCACAAAGCATTATATAAACCACAGTTGGCTAAGTTTTTTGATGAAGGTTTTCCTTTCTTATTTTAAAGAGCGGGTAAGGGTTATTAGCTTTGTTCCACTGATGAGGAAACCAAGGCATAGAGAAGTCGATATACCTCTACTCGCAAATCCCATTGAAAGCATCCCCTGACTGCTGAGAGCCATGCAACGAATTCTGGGAGACCTGCCAAGACAGCCAAGCGCCAGGATCAGTGACTCACATTGTCATGGGGGGATGAGAGATGATTTACACCAGTGCAGTTCAAGCAGTCAGAGCTAGGTTGGGCTGATGCCATCAATGCAGACTGCACCAATGCACAGTATCCACTGCTGCCCCCAAAGGCAGAGGCTGGTGGCAGAACCATGATCATCATCTGCTCAAAACACCGAGGTGATGCAGCCGTTTGGTGAGGTAAATCACTTTTAGAAAATTGCTATCATTCTCTTTTGACTGTTTGAAGGCTTACATCCTTGTACTACTCTTCCTGACTGTGCCTCCAGTACGGTTACTATTAAAACCAATAGTAAGTCTTGGGTATGCGCTGACTGTTGGAGTTAAAACCCTTTATATTTTTACAAGGACCTCACATATAAGCTTTAGCAGAATGCAGATGTCTCGTCCTAGGACAGGAGGTCCTAGGAGATCCTGCAGCTGTTTTCCTACAGAAGAAGAATTTATTTTATCCCACTCCTACTACACGCACACACACACACATACAGATTTTAACAGTCTTTTAACCCTGGCTGATGACCTCTAAACCATCACTTACTCATACCACCTCTTTCTCCCACCCAATTCCCTTTGTCCATATTCTCATCTCCATTTCTTTCGTACTGGGAAGAGGTTAGTATCCGCCATAGTGTTTATTTCTGGAAAGAAGAAGCAGTAGGAAAAAGATTCTATAAGTAAGTGACATATAATTGAGTGAATAGGTAAAGGGGATAGAGGTGCTCTGCTCTTTGGCTCCAACACTTCCCAAAGCTCCCAAGTGATATTTTTACACCCTCTTTTGAGCTGAGTCCATCAGCGCAGATTGCAGAAGTATGATGTCCACTGGTGTCCTCTGAAGAAGTTGGCTGGTGATGAAACTGGGTGGATACTGAAAGGGATACCTGGCAGAGTCTTCTCTAATGCCTCTGAATCAGCAGTTCTAGATTCTGAATAGGAGAGATGGGACAAAAGTATGTGCTCTCCCTAAATGACGTCTTCTATTGGCACAGCTGGAAACAGGGTATTAGGCTTTTCTGGTATCACGTTTTTCTCTTATGAGCTGGTGAGTTCAAAGTTTAGATTAGGACACTACCAATATTGAAAACTAAATAGACAGATAGATAGATAGATTGATAGAGAGATAGGATTATTTTTTCAGTCGACAGAAATGTATAATAAAGGGAAACATGAGACTGGATTGCCGTGTAGGGGTGCGGGAGGAATTGTGACAAAAAAAAGACATAAGGTAGGTCTCTGAATCCGCAGGACTAAAAAATCATTGTCTAAATTAGGCATGGCAGAGCTTTTCCTAGCGGGATGGGTAATGATACACTGGGATGCTAGGGTTGGGAAGCTTCTAAAAGCAGATTGGAAGGTCATTGCTGGGGGATGTATCTGCAAGGTGACAGAGGTCTAGAGGTAGGAAGATGGAGTAGGTCTCTCCCTACGCTGTCTATGATTCAGTGTTGTTCTTCCAACACCGCGTTGTTTAAGGACCTGGGAAGTTTGTTGTGAACTCTCTAGTTCCTAAAATAACACCCCTGTGTTATACGTGCTTCTTTCAGACAAGCCTTTTTGCTGTCACAGCAAAGGAGCTCACTTTGGTCATTCAGTCAGTATCACACCTCAGGAAATGGATTTCCACTTACATGTGCTTTTCCCCAGCACTGTACATTTTTTTGCAAGAGTTTTAAACAAAGAAAAAGAAGAGTACCCTTGAACAAACTGTTGAAAAGCTGAGTCTAAGGCAAATCACATTATGTGTTAGGTTCATTTATTTTCTAGCTAAAATATTTCTTAGAGGGTTTGTTTTCTGGCATATGCATTTTTTTCAGTATAAACTCTATGTGTTGATTGGTTATTGATTTCCAGGGAGCAAACAGTTTCCTGAAATAGCACCTTACTTGTCCTGGACCTTACAGAGGAAAGAAAAGACTAATAAAACTGATTCTTTGGTGGGGGCTGCTTATACGGATTATAATTGGTCTTCATCACCAGTTTATCGAGTGGTTTGTTAGATCATTAATCGCCCTTGGCTTTGATCTGGGCCATTAACTAACAAACTTGTCATTAGCTGTTGGAAAATGACCAGCTCTTTTTTAGGATTATTGCATTGAGCAATCACTGCTGTTAGATCCCACAGGGTGTGCAGCAGGACTCTCCAGAGCACCGTTTGCTTGGTTCATTGGTGTTGTATGAACATCAAGCCAGGCTGTTTCTTTTGCAGGGATCAAGAGCTATCTAGGATACTTGGGCATGGGTTTTTGTTCCTTCCTTGAATTGCCAAAGAGAGGTATTGTCTTACTGTAAGAAAGGAAAGTTTCTCTCTCTGGTCCCTTGTTAAAAAACAATGAGTTAGTTTGAAATTAAGTTGCTTGCTTGATATGTTAGAAATTTCCTGGTTTATGCCAGCATAAGATCTTTGCTTGTAGGCTTATTTTCATGCCTGCAAAAGGTGTGGGACTGAAAGCTGTGGAGATTAAAATACACAGTACAAGAAAAAAGAATCTGGACTCCATCCATTCTTCCTCAGTAGTGTCTCTCAGACCAGAGCTCAGATGGCACAGGAGAAGTCTCTCAGTTTCATTGAAGAATATCATCAATAGGGTTGCTAGTACTTGTTTGCCTTGGAGTTCCTGAGGTGTGAGCACCAGCTTCATCAGAAATTGAGGAAGGATCAAAAAATCCATCAGGGAGCCATGAAAAGGAGACTTCCTTTTCTTGTTACTGATCCAAACAGAAACTTCCTTTTTTTCCTCATTGGTCCAAACAGGAATCAAGCCAGTCCTCTAAAAATGAAACTCCCCATTTTTCCTTCCAAGCTCCCCTGAGCCAACTTCCCACCATGGCACTTCTCCAGGAGACAGAGAAGTTGAGCTTTACTATCCTGGCTTTCCCAGGAAAGCAGATCTTGCTGTAAATAGGTTCTCCCAGAAGAAAAACCTGCATCTTTCCAGCACTTCAAAAGCAACTCCCTTCATTTTTGGTAAAGCCGGGCTCCTGGGAAGAAGCTAGCCAACAAGCAAAAATAAACAGAATTCATGCAAGCTCCAGTATTAAACAAAAGTGCCAGCACTGTTTCCTTTTACAAACACTATTGATGGCAAATTCTGTTCCAGCTCAAGATCTGGGAATTCAATTCCACTGCCACATTGGACCCGCTGCCTGCCCCCCGCCTCCTGCCCCGCCATTCTTTCCTCTGCAGGAATTCAATCATGTCAACATCCTACTGCTGGCAAGGGAGCCATGGAAAGGAAGAATACATCATTTTTAGAGTTTGTGTCTCCCAGACAAATCGTGACCCCCCAAGTCATGTTATTATGAAATCTGTAATAATAATAGTAACAACAACTAGGAAGGGAGGGAGGACTTATGTCTGCATGCTGCAGAAGCCGCAATGCAATTCCTTTCTGCAGAGCATCATTTGTGCTAATGCATCCCAAAAAAGTTTCATATCTGATTACAGGCTGTGCAGAGAAATGCAAGGAAACTCCCTGGAAGATAACTGCTTGGGGCTGCAATCTTTCAGAGTTCATCAGCTAGGCAATGAGTCGAGGCTGATCGGTAGTTCATCTGGGAGTCCACTGAGGAAGGAAGAAAAGTGGGGCTGACTTTTGGGCAGGTGATGTTCTTTTTCTTCAACTTAATATTCAGTCAGTTGTTCATAGCTACCCTGCCTTTCCCTCATTTCCTAGCCTACCTTGCTTGAATATTTGCAGATGTACCAGTAAAATGCATGGTTCTGACAGCTTAGTTCACTAAAGATATGCTGGACATTTCAAAAGGGTGGTTGGACTAGATGACCTTTAAAGGTCCCTTCCAACCCAACACATTCTATGATTCTATGATTTGGTGATAGGGTGAGTGATGGTTAAACATGATGATGGATGTTGTAGCCAGTCACAGTATCCTTGATGTCTTAAAAGAAGTTTATGACTGATTCTTTGCCCTAGTTCTGAGATGAAAGTTGGATCCCTTTAAATAAGGATGAACTTATCTCACAGATCCCCACCGGAATACTTTTAATGTCACCAGGGATTCAGGGATGTCTCAATAATAGAAGCCTCAGCTTATCAGATGGCCCAACTCAGGACACTAGGAAGGGTCTGGCCATCAGGAAGAGCTGAGGTCTCATCTTTGGGAATCAGCCCTGCCACTATTTCTGAAACCGACTACCCACACTCCTGAAAAATTCTCACTTCCTATGGAGGGACTCCTTAAGGCCTTCAGGAATGCTCATGGCATTGAGTTCTTAGCGCTAAGCATGTGATGAGGGGGAAAGAATTCCAACTGATATTCCTTAATGGACCTATTCTTCATCCATTCTTCCAGTCTTTCAAATGAATTCAACTAAATAACTTTTCTCTCCCAGAGATGACAGTTGCCTCCTGATTTTTTTTCTCTCGTTTCTGTCTGCAGTCCTGCCAAATCTCTGTCCTCCCACCAGCCAGTCTTTGATTTCCTCTTCTGAAGGTTGCTTTCAGTGTATACCATGACCTGATAGCATAAGTGAGTCCTAAGGATCCACAGTAAAGATCATCCATTACAGATCTTCCTTCACATAAATGTAATTTTAGGGATGTTGACATGTAGGATTCCCCCTTCTTTAACTACCATGTCCCTAAAATGTGTTTTTTCCTCTCTGGAGATGGTTCAGCAAGTATCAATTTTAACCTAGAGTTTTAAATGTGCCATTCCTCATTCATCAGAGAATCCTCTGACAATAGCATACAGTATATCTATCTGTTTAACTGCATTTATCTGTATACACACATAGGTTTGCACAGCCACGAATCCCCGGAGTATTAAAGGATCCAGACTTTTCTTAGCTGATAATTTATTGAAGCAGCATCTTAGCATAGTAGTTATTGGTTCTGGCAGGGTTTTTTTTGTAATAGTTTGATCTGCTTTCTATTGAGCAAGAATGGAATTGACTGTAGGACAGCTGTGTACATTCCAAGAGCACCGTCGCACACTCCGAGTATCCCAGAGCACTCAATAAAGTAATGAGTTAGGTTTGGAGCACAGTGACTGTGGAAGGAAGCAGAATTGCCAGCTCAGCTAGGCTTATGCTTTACACATTTGGGAGTTTTTTTGTATTTTATTATTATTTTTTCACATGCCAAGTGCTAGGCTTCTCTCTGTGCCTTTTTGTGATGAGATGCCATGGGAGTGTATCCCTCTTTGACAAGGATTCCCATCAGAGATGGGCAGGAGGATCCTGCCTGTGCTGTTTTCCCTGCAGGGTGCATGTTAGCTTTCCTCCCTCCCCACTTTCCCTGGTGCTGCAATGCAGTGTCAGGGTTGGTTGCAACCCCAAGCCCTAGCACAGACTCTGACTCTGCCACAGTCTCCTGGCTCTGGGGAGAAGCATGAACACACTTGGCCCCTCTCTCATAGCTGCTGCAGTCTGCCTGCATGCTCTGGGAGAGAAGGCAGAGCTGGATCTGCAAGGCAGGTTAAGGGCTTTTTTGCTTCGTTTGTCCATGGTCCTTCTGCTGGGCAAGGTGAGAAAGAGGAAAAGTCAAAGCAGCAGAAGGCAAGCTCCCTGTCAGTGCCTCCTGTGGGGTTTGTTGGCAAAAAAACGCCAACCACAAAACAATGCACAAAACAAAAAATCTCCAATTCTTTTGCTGGACTTATTCCTTTTAGTCGAGAGGAATCCTGTTCTCCTGGAGGACCTGGGTGAATCTGGTGTCTGTGGGGTATGACCTCACTACCCTGCACTTCTGCTTTAAGCCTTGGCCTGAAATGAGCTCATTTTTCAATAAGAAATCCAAGCAAGACACTAGGCTTGAATACCTCTGCAGTGGCAGGCATTGGGCCATGACTCTGAGCTCATTGCCTATGCCACTGTGTTTGCTTCAGGGTTCCCTGGAACATCGTGAAAATTCACAAACCATTTCCAGCTCTGACGACACAACTCAGTGGCTCCAGACTGAGAGAGATTGTCCTGGATGATTCTATGATTCTATGAGCAGTCTATGGTCTGCACAGCGGTATGGTTTACTACACAATTTGTCCAGAGCCTACCCTGTATTTACCAGACTTGGGATCTCACCAGAGATCCTTCCTGAACTTGGGGACCAGGCTTGAGCCTTTGCTGAATGCTGATCCCATCTCCCCAGCTCAGCCCTTCCCTTGACATCACCCCTCACCTTGCAACACTGCTGTTCACCAGCACAGATGGGAAGTTTGAAGGGTAAGTGTGACTTTGACCACCAAAAACTCCTTAACACCCGTACTGCGTGAGACCAATGGTCTGCAGAGCTAGTGCCAACAGCAGATGCCTCTGAGAAGAATAAAGCAAAAAAGAGTAAGCATAAAGTAATCCCACTTTTGATGCACGCTTCCCTTCCAGCAGTCACTGAATTAAGGATTATTATTTTTTTCTGAGCTGGAAACTGAACATGTTCTGTAACCACGGATGAGTTATGCCCCTGTGAATCTGCGTAATCCTTCCTGAATCCCATCAGAACATTTGTCCTCTAGGGCATGCTGTGGCAATGACTCCCAGTGTTTAACTGTTATGTGCTGCTCAGTCAATTCAAGTTGTGTCTCCAACCCACCTTCCAACCTTCTCTCCTGTTGTTATTTTGGGGGTTGTAATAAATGCCCATGAAAACTTCATGGTCAACCTGATTTCATCTGGGACTGGGTCGTGACCTCATGCAAGTAATGAACAAGAGGGAGAGTAGTGAATGAGAAATTGTACAAAGTGTTTTCACCGGTAATCACTGGCCTATACAGGAGATGGACTTGTAACAAAAATTCCATTATTTCATGTAAACATTAAGACAAAAATGGAAAAATCAACGGTAAAGGAGTTCTCTTGAACTGCTTGTTGCCGTGGCTACCGTACCATCCAGAGTACCTGGGAGGCACACAGGATTTCATTCCTTCACAACTTTTTCATTGAGTTTGATTTTTTATTTTTTTTTTAATGAATATGAAATAAGAGGGGAAATGGAGGAATAGAGGATACTAATTGTTCTTCCCAATACTTTAAACACAAAAAAGCTTTGAGACTGGTAATGAGATAGTTGTCTGTTGTCACCTGTGAGGTCTCCCAGCCCTTTCTTGTTTCAAGACAAATAGTGTAACTCCCTTTGGAGCTTCTGTGGAGCAATTTCTTCCGTTATCACTGACTTCAGAGGGACCCGGGGGTGCTCACAGCATTGTATCTTGAGTAAGATGGGATCAGCATGAATGATCTTCTTTCTCATGCTCTCTGGGTAGGCATCTGTCCTGAATCACATGGGATTTTGGGGAGCGAATGGAAAATTCAGTAGAACACTATTCCTCTTCCACTCTAAATACTGTAGTATTTTCGAATAGAGAGGAAAGAGGCCTCCTTAAAAATTGACAGAAGATGCTAAACTGGGGGTAAGGACCCATCTTCTGGCATCATGTCTTCTCATTCAGTGTTTTTTCAGGTTTTCTAAGTGCTGGTGATTTGGAGGTACCAGAGACATAAAGAGTTCAGGAGGACTACTCAGCAATATTGCTCTTTGTAGTTAATTTTCCAACAGTAATCCAGGTTTAGGTTGAAATAATTGATCAATGATGAATCCTCTTGGGAGGCTGTGCAATATTATACGGTAATAAAATCTTTTAAAATTATGAGAACAATGTTTCACTAATCTGATTGTTATTGGCCAAGCCAAATAATAGAAAAACATGTAAATACAGTAGAATTATACTGTAATTAAAATGTAATTACACTGTGGGTTTTTTTGCTCAATCAATAATTATATCTGTTGATATAATAAGAACATTAACTGGCATGAGTGAATGGTTTGTGTTAGCTCTCTGGTGTCCCTATGCTACCTGAATTGAATATACACCATTGCAGTGATATTTACAGTGTTTATCCTCAACCACAGTGTCAACTATTCAGTCACTTATTTCTCAAGACATGAGGGGGGGTGTGCATGTGTGTGTGCACATATGTAAATTACTAATACATGTAATACAGCCTATAATTACCAATTATATTATTGCATTATCATAAAATTATATTGCAATACTAATACATATTGTAATGGATCATAATTATATTACATTTGTATTTGTGGTATTAAAGTGTGTCAGAGAACATACTTATCATAATTACACTGCAATTGCTCTTTAAAAAGAGTGGAATTACAGTCACCATATTATGAAATATGTCAGTGTAATCTTTATAAATTATTTGTATTAAAATACAGCTTAGAGGGCCTTTTAATTGGTATCTGCTTACGAAGATAGTGATGTTCCACTAGTACTAGGGAACAGACCTAGGGTGAGCTCTAGTAAAGGACTCTGGCTCATTAACAAGATTTTTGGCATGTGGTCCTGGCGGTGGGTCTGGATTTCTATTTTGGAGTCCAGTTTCTGTCTTCCCATCAATTGTCCTCACTAAGCAGCGCTGCTGATGAATTTGTCTGTGGAAATTTATGCCTCTTCCCAAAGGCATGGTAGTAGTGGTTCACAAATGTGCCCATGAAAGCTTGTCCTTTGGTGCAGGACTAACTGAGACACTAAGATTTTCATATCACAATGGTTTGTCCAAAATCCTGGACAAAATTCTGTGGACAGCTCAAGGAGCCTCAAGTGGTCAGCACAGATATGTACCTCTGTCTTCTAGTCATCTAAGGATAGTTCAGGGTAACCCTTTCTGAGTATCTTCCAGGTGGTCCTGCCTACATCTTAAATATCAAAACCTAATGGTTAGAGCATTATATGACCAGACAGAAAATCTCCATTTTCTCAAGTCTTGGGCAACTGAGCAGAAAGGTAGGGATGCAAGCACACGTCTACTTCACCACCCCTGTTGCTACTATGGTGATTCCTGGTGGGAAGAAGGTCATGACGTCCTGCAGATTTACCTCCCAGAGTGCATGCCAAAGTACTCCATCTTATATCAGATGTATCCATTAGTCCTTCATCTCAGGCATGGAAGACTGAGCTGGAGATCCTGCTGTCCTAAACAAGGTTTGCTTTCCAAGATGTGGTCAATGCCCAATGGAGTCAAGACTCTGATCTGTGCAACTCTTAAGCTGCGTCACGAAACCAGTGCCAAAAAGGCTGAGACAGATTGAAGCAGTTTTCCCTGATCCCATTAGCAGATGGGTTTGCAGATACGTGGGCTTTTCTCAGGTCAAAATGTAGGGGTCTCTTAAAGAATAGCCATTGCCATTGGTGTTTTTTTACTGAAATAAAATCTCAAACTTCTTGAGGAATATATGTAGTCTTACAGCTTGATCTGCCAAAGGCAGAAACAAACAACCTGAACCAACATTTACTTTCTGCAGTATTTATGATTCACCAAAACAATTGCTCTTGGCAATTTTGCAAAGCAGGAACTTTATTTCAGTAAAAATTAGTTGGACAAATATACTGTGATGTATGCTTGGGCAAGAATGTGTCTGAGTGTGTGGGCTTCTTACAGGATATTCAAGGAGCTCCAAGCAGAGGAGGATGAATCAGGATGAATGAGCGAGAGAAAAATCAAGAAAATGCATAAAAGAGGTCTTTACAGCTGCATGAAAACAATATGTAGGCATTGAACTCAGGAATAAAGAGATGGATTCCTGGCCCCACTGACGTCAGTGAGGCTTCCTGCATTCAGTGAATAACTTTGGATCTATAATCAAAGATGGATGGTACTTACTTCCTAAGAAAATAACTACAAACTATGTGAGTAACTTACCACACTGCTTGAGTGCATTCTCTAGCTCCACTGATTACCACAGGCCTCTTGAGACATGGTGGCCTCAAGATATTAGCTCTGAGCATCTTATGACTCCTCCTTTCCTCTTTTTGCATCCTGCATCTATACTTTTGCCAGTTACAGATCTTTAAAATTCCAGTCTTTTTTTTTTCTTCTGAATCTTCCCTGGGTTTTAACCAGCTTTTTGAGATTTTTAGATCCATACAGAAAACCATCATTATTTGAGTCACTTGCAAAGTGAACAAAATGCTGCAAAGTATACTGCAAGGGGTCAGCTGTTCCCATGGGCATGGAGAGGTGGAGGAGATAAGTAAGGGAGCTTTCTGCCAGGGGTAGGCTGAGCTGGTCAGGTGAGATCTCTATCCTATCCTAAATATTCTCAGCGGTTCAGAGGTGCAGGTTCAGAGCATATTCCTAAAAATTCAGAGAGTATTCCTAAATATTCTCAGAGGTTCAGGGTGATGTGCATAGCTAAACTCAAACTGTGAATACAACATAGAGAAATGAGTTTCCTGTGATGGGTGGGAGACTTGACTTTCAGTATCATGTTTTAAGCACAGCTGATCTTCCCCTTGTAGAAGTCCCATTTTGAATTCATCTGTCTCCCCTGCTGCGATGCTAAATGCCTTTAGCCAGAGGGCTTGGGCGCTCTTCCCATTTGTTTTTCTGGGCTCTCATTTCATCCAGCTCCTTCCTGAGCCTGTAAAGTGAGGCAGCATTTCTGCCTGGTGGGTTTTTAATTGGTATTAGTTTCCGATCAATCAGAAGTCCTAAATCATAATCTTCAGAGGTGCTGATGCTGTTTTACATGAGTTTGTGCGTTCTTTTCCTTACTGGTAACACAAGGAGGATAAGATTTACTTTACAGAGGGGTTGGGAGTAGAGCTGAGCAGTTGGGAATGAAACCAACACTACTAGCACTGAAAAGAAAAAAAAAAAAAAGAAAAATAAGGATCCTGCAATGACATAGTGACCCTCACATTCATTTTTGGTCAATGGTAGACATTGCTAGTGCTGAAGTTTTTTTACAAGGTTGACAGGGTCTGTGGTTGAACCTCCAAGTTCAATCACCTTTCCCTTAAGCTGCATGCGCTGGGAAAACTTCTTGTAGGGATGGATTCAATCAAAGTTTGCAAGACCAGAGACATTCCCAATAAAGTGCACAGGGTTCACATAACTATTTTCTTGCTGAGACTTTGTTCAGCTGTAAAATTTGCTGCTGGCTTGTACCTTTAATACCTGAGTTATACAATATGCTTCAAGATCCCCAGAATGGCAAGGACCACAGAAAAACAATGTAGCAGTACTAGCTGTTTGCCGCAATCCGTGTCCAGGATTGCTATGCTTTCCCTGCAGCAGGTGAAACAGCAAGGAAACAAACAAGAATTTAACCCCGTGCTGTTAGGAGTGAGTGGGCGGACAGGACCATTTTCAGCAGGGTCCCTCTGACTAGCGTGGACCTGAAACAGCACCGTTTCTGCTCAAAATAGCATGCCACAGGCAGAGACATTTTGTTTTTGCTAAAAGCAGAGTTGCTAAGAAACGAATATTGCAGAGATGGAAATCCACAAAAGGCTTGACAGTTGCCGAACAGTGCATGCTGGATCGAGTGGCTTGGCAAACATGACCATAGAGATAGCAAAGAGGAGCCGGACGATTCCCTAGCTAAATATGGTCCTTCCAGCAGGAAACCCTTAAGTTGCTCCTTATATCTTGCCTCCATCGTGCATATTGCTGATGGGGACTGATAAGCCAGGGGTGTAAGAGCGGCAGGGCACCCAAAGACCAGAGGACTTGCAAAGCTGGGAAGACTTAGTGGGTAGCAGGCTTTGAAGGACGTACAGTCCAGCATTCCTGTGTCTCAAAGCTGGGAGCAGCAAAGGAGCGGTTACAGTGCTTCTCATCTTTGCTCCTGAAGGTCCAGTCATGGATCTCCAAGGACAAGTCATGAAGTTGAGTGTGTGCCTCCATCAGTGATGGCTATTCCTGAGACTCTGGTCATGGTGCCCCATCACGATGAGGGTCAGAGACCTTGTTGGTACCAACTTTGCCAGGGTGTGGGAACACCTCTCTATATTTAAGCCCTTGTGGAGCCTCTGGAGACATTGGTCACCTGTGGCACACTGGAATAAGGCTTTTACTTCCACTATGTCCCCATGAGGCAGTCAATGTTTAGCTACCTCAATTTCATATGCTAGGAGAAGAGATCTTACATAACTTTCTTACCAGATGATAAATAACAGATGCACTGTACCCTAAAGGTGGCTGCTTTTCTTCATGTTTGTGACTGTGTGCATGGGGTTTCACCTTGAATGATGCTTAGGGAGCAGTATGGATGGAAAAGATTGGTGAAATATGAGACTTTCAAGGGAGTGCTGTCCCCTACTGGGGCATGGTGCATGTCTGAAAGCTTGAGAATCCAGAGATGATGACTACCTGTAACAGCTCAAGAGCCACCCCTGCTCTCCAGTGCATTGCTGTTATTGTTAGGTATGCTCTTCAGGAAGGTGGGTTTGGGGGAAAAAAAATGAAATATTAAAATAGAAGATAGAAGCAAAGCAAACTAACACTGAGCCAATCCGATTAATAAAGGATGCCAGGAGTTGGTGTTAATTTGTGTCTGATTTAAAGTGCCTGGTGGGTGGAGAGAGAACAGCCCACAAGAAGCAGCTGGGCTCCTTTTCCATCCCCCAGCCCTGCTGTTGGTGCGGCGTGGTGGGGGAAAGAGGAGCACACAATCAGGCGATTCATCCCCACGCTGTCGCACTTTGCAAAGGCAAAGGAGAAGAAGGGAAGGAGGGAGAGGGAGAGAGAAAAAGCAGCAATCCAGTTCTCAAGAAAAGCATCAGCAGCAAACATTATGCTTCTGCTCACCTAACCAGGATCAATCCATCCTATCCATGTTTACCGGCCCTTTGGGAGATGCCAATGGGCAGCCCTGACAAAAAGAAGGAGGTGGATTAATGATTTTCCTCGTCTGGTTGTTTGGCTCAGGCATGCTGAGTGATGAGGGGAGCGCTCTAATCAGCTGTGGTGGGGCTGGTGGGGTTCACAGTTTTCTCTCAAGGCCAAAGTTCCTGATTTATGTGCAGAGATGGGTAAGACAAACTCCCCCATTGACATGGCTCCAACACAAAGGTAATACCTGGATTTGCTCCCCATGAGGAGATCTCTACCACCATGCAATTCTTCCAGTGAAACTAAAGAGGACAATCCCTTTGCTGTTCCTGTCCATTCACTCCCTCTGAGAGTATGTCTATTCTGATAAATAAATGAAGGATTAAATGCAGGCATGAATGTGGTCCCGTGATCATCCAGACTGTTTAATTACTTACATGCTCCCTGGTGTAGTTTTGGCCCAAGACAGTGCCAGGATACAGTCTGGTAGATGGCTCAGCCAAGGGACTCTCTCGCACAGGTCTGTGGGATGAGGCCAGCCTGTTTCCAGAGGAGGAGAGCTGAGGTGTGTGGCTGCAAGCTGTGCCATGCTTGGCCCCAAAGCCAAAGAACAGCCCCTGCTCTGTTTCTTTCAGTAGTATAGACATAGCCTGTGGAGACAGACAGTAAAAGGGCAAATTAGCATTTAGTTGGCATGAGAATTTCTGTTCTTTAGGAACAAAAGGAGGGCCATCTGTTCATTGTGTCTCACACAAGGTGGAGGCTTTCGCTTGCAACCAACCTGTGCTGGATTTCAGCCTATAGCTCAATGTGGAGATGCCGCAGGCCCTCCAGGTATTGTCCTGGGAGACTGAGGACATCCACTGTGCCCCACTGTGCTGGGTCAACCTACCCTCTGGGCAAAAAAGGCAATGATCCTCATCTTCTGGCACCTTCCTAAAAGGACTGCTCATCTCTCCTGAATTTTCTGGTTTACCAAGGCTGGTTCCTGGGCTGCACATGTGGGTTTGTCATTTCAGGGCTGCTGGGGGACACCTGGGTCTGTGCATGTTGCTACTTTACACTGAGGTTTCTCTAAACAGTGCTGGGCTGGAAGCAGGAGGAACAGCCTCAGAATCTTTCTCTGGAGGAAATGGGAAGCACAAGAATTGCCTACACATGGCCTTGTAGCTGAAGCCCCCTCCTAGGTCTTGGGTAGAAACCTAAATCTTAAACCCTAGCTTTTGTCTGCAGACCTCCAGCTCCGCTCCAGCTCTTCACTCTTGTCCTGTCTGCCCGTCCTCTGAGACAGAAGTGAAAACCCATACAAATGAAGGAGCATGTGAAAATCACAGTCTTTGCTGTCATACCTATGATGAAGCATCATCCAAGCTCTTCTCAGAATAAATATAAACCATCCTCCTTCAGTCCTTCATCTTCATCAAGGCTGCACACAGACAGCTAACTAACCCCAGCCCCAAACCAGCACATTCTCAATGCTGCACAAATCACTCCATAACGTCCTCCATCATCTCCTGTGATTAAACAAAGCCCAAGAAAGTGAGGAGTCCTTTGCTTCCCAATAACTCCCATGCTTGCCCCCTCACCAGTAAACCATCTTCCCTCCCATGTCACATTGCTCAAGGATTCCTGGAGAGAAGACTGAAAAGGGGAGGGAGGAGTGTACATCTGTCTTGTTTATGCAAATCCTGAACTGCTTGTCATGAGGCTGATAGATGAGATGCAAGGAATAATCCGACTCGTTAACGCCTGTGGTATGATTTCATCCCTCTGCCAGCCCATCTATATTCGAGCATCTTAGGATTTGTTAAAGGGGAGCCTAAAAGGCAGTGTCTGCCGTGAGGAGTCTGCATGGAAAATGGGGGGACTCCAGGGAGCAGAGCAGGCAGACCCCCTTTGCTGTGCAGCATGGTTAGCTCAGGCATGGCACTGCATGGTGTGGCCATGGCACCTCAGAAAGAGTTAGGTCAAGGCATATGACCATCCCAATGACTGGTCTACCAGTCAGTGCAATAACACCATGCAGGTCACCGCAGACTGAGTATGGACATGGATCAGGCCAACGCATTTTTGTAAGGGAGTTTAGAAACATGGATGGGACTTGTGACACTCCATTTAGTGTCAGGCTCTGGCCGCGGTTTGTTTAGCAGTGTGGACATACGTCTTGTGGCTTAGGGATAGTTACTAATATCCCTGCACCTCTCTATAATAAATGCAAGAATTGCATGGAATGAGAAAAGGTTGTAGAATTGTAGAATCAGAGAATTACAGAATCATAGGGCAATTTGGTTTGGAAGAGACCTTTAAAGGTCATCTGTTCCAAACCCTTCCTGTTATAGGCAGGGATATCTCTCACTAGATCAGGTTGCTCAAAGCCCCATCCAACCTAACCTTGAATATCTTCAGGGATGGAGCATCCCCAACTTCTCTGGGCAAACTGGGCCACTGTTTCACCACCCTCAACATAAAAAATGTCTTCCTCATACCCAATCTAAACCTACCCTCCTTCATTTTAAAACCATTACCCCTTGTCCTGTCAGTACAGGCCTTGGTAAAAAGCCTCTCTCTACCTTTCCTGTGAACTCCCTTTATATATGGAAAGAATGCAATAAGGTCTCCCTGGAGCCCTCTCTTCTCCAGGCTGAACAATCCCAACTCCCTCAGCCTTTCTTCATAGGAGAGATGTTCCACCCTTCTTCCCATTTTCCTGGCCCTCCTCTGGACCTGCTCTAACAGGGACTTGTGCTGGGATGCACAGGGAACCCCAAAGCTGGATGCAGTACCCCAAGTGGGGTCTCACAAGAGTGGAGTAGAGGGGCAGAATCACCTCCCTTGACCTGCTGGTCAAACTTCTTTTGATGCAGCCCAAGATTGCTTGGCTTTCTGGGCTGCAAGTGCAATATTGCTGGCTCATGTCCAGTTTTTATCCACCGGTATCCCAAAGTCCTTCTCCACGGGGCTGCTCTCAATCCATTCACCTGCCCGTCTGTATTGATACTGGGGATTGCCCTGAACCAGGGCCATCCAAATGCATCTGGATGCACAATAAAAGACTGAAAGAAAGGTAAAGAAGAGTAGACACTTCTGAGACTGGCAATTGCATCCAGACCATCGCGTTTAATAGCATACGATGGACTTGTCCTCCATAAATTCTCTAATCCATTTTGGCACTCTTTTATACCTTTAGTCTCCACAGCATCCTGTGGCAATGAGGTCCCCAATTGAATTACGAGCTGTGTGAAAAAGTACTTCCTTTTGTTTGTGTTCAGCCTTTGGGGTCAGTAAGGATGGCTTTCTGCGTCATGAGGCTTAATTCACTGCTGCTCCCCATGTCCCTTGAGTACCTTGGAGAGAAGGTGCTGTAGAAATGCACATATTTATCATTCTTTTGTTCTGTAAGTTCAGGTTGCAGACTTCTATTTCTTCAAGGTCATGGCTGGATACAAAACTTGGGCTTTAAAGGGGATCGGGTATGATTCTGATTCTCTCTGCCTTTGGCGCCTGTGATGAACTTGGTAGAAAGGGCCCACACTCCGTTCAAGCTCAGATATTTCTACCTTCTCCATGCCACTGGGAAGTTCCCATTTGCCCACATTAGTGTGGTATCAGAAGATTTCAAAGCCCCTCATTTCAGTCTGCGTAGGAGCAGCTGGAATAATTCCCATAGCTAGCGCAGTCCTGTAGTTCAAGTTGCCTTGTGCTGCTCACTCTATGCAGAGTGAAAGTAAGGCAAGGGATGGTGAGGGTTCTGGTTTTACTAAAAGGACCTGTATTTCAGGTGTCTCTTGTAGCCACAACCTGAATCTCCATCTCCCTCTTGTTGAGAGGTATAGGAAAACTGCAAACCTGAGGTCCTTCTGTTTACGACATAAAGACCTTCTGTTTACAATGTAAAGACATCCTCACTGGGCATTGGAAACTGAATGCCTAAAATTATGAGCTGAATTCCTGTTGTCAGAAGGGAAACATTCCCAATCCAGTTTTAACTGTGCTGAGACTGCAGCATTCCAAAACTGAGCATGGTGCCCCTTCAGGGTTGCTTTAAAATTGGACCCCAATATAGTCTTTCCTTCTTTTCCCAGCTGCTGCGTAGGAAATTTCTCTCCACCACTGGGGTAGTGTCAATGTCGTTTGTCAGATGGGGAAACTGAGGCACAGTCATTGCGAGAGACCACAAAGCCATGGAAGGAGTCAGAATAAGAGCACACATTAAAATTTCTGTACATCCAGGGATGGTCAAAGGCTTCTGTTTGTGGTCATCGGCTGTTGCTGATCATACCCAACCATGTGAGGAGCTGGAGGACAGCAAAACAGAAATCTGCTTTCCTGGTGCAGGGAGAAGCACTGGACTTGAGCTACTGCAGGTCTTAATCTGGAGCTGGTTGCAAAAACAGCTACTTGGATACTCATCCCTTTTCTCTCCTTTCCTTTGGCCAGCCCAGCTCCAGGTTACAAGCAATGGGCCAAATCCAGTTGGTATTCCAGTCCCAGGGGGTTTGGACAGACCGGGCAGGAGCAGAGCTCCAGGTGCCTTGGCCATAACACCAGCTTTTCCTTTATCCTCTGTAGCCATCTCTGCACCAGTAACTCCAGAGATCCAGAATATGGCCTGAAACACTGTCCCATCACTGCCTACACATCTCAGGACACTTCCTGGTGAGGTTTTGTCCCGAACCGACAAGCATCACCCTAGACTGTGCCTAGGCAGAGCTCAGAAGAGAGCGTTAGGCACTGTGGCAAGGCTGTTCTGCTTTTGCGGATAGGCAATTTAGCTATGTGGACATGAGCTGTGTCAACACTCTTGGCTTCAGGGGCCAGAAAATGAGCCCTGGTGCATATGATTTATGCAGGGTGCATAAGTGAGCAGCGTCAGGACGTGTACTGAGCTCTGACTTGTGCATGTGTAACCCCATGAATCGCAAAGCCCAGTATTGGGTTTGCTAACTGTTGCTCTGCCCACGCGCCCACGCAAGTCTGAGCCTCAGCATGTACACACAACTCCCCCCTAAGCATCCCCTCTCCCCGGGGGCTTCCACTTAGCTTTCCAGCTAACGCCAGTGCTTTTAACCTCCAGCTGACTTTCCAATCAATCGCATCCCCGTCCCCAGCACGAATAAGTGGTGATGGAAGTGGTTTCTGCCACTCATTAGGATGACCTTGCCCTCAGAGGCCCTCTTGTGTAACCCTCACACCCAGGAGCAGGGTGGGAGCATAGGGGAAAAGACACCAAAGTGTCGGTTGTGGAGCACTAATGGGCATAAATAAGGCAACAGGGGAAGGGAAAATTTTCTAGAATTCGCTGATGTAGAATCCAGGGTATTTCTGGCAATGTTCGCTGCTTCTCAAGAGGTATCACTAATGGGGATGGATGGGACCTAGTGTGGTCAGAAGCTATAGGTGATGCTAGCATAGAGGAGAGGCTGATCTTTCCGGGATCAGAAGAGTTGTGTATTCTCTTGGGGGTGAGGAAATGCCTGGGAAGTGGGTGGAGCAATGACCTGCCTAAACTCACAGCAGGCTTTACCTTACCACTGTTAAAAGGGGTTTAAGACTTCTTTGCTAGTGGGAAACTGAGGCAGAGAAAGATGTAATGTTATGACGACCTCCATCGGCTGCCTTCTGCCAAGAACCCCCTAGGCTTCTTGACTTTACTGTGCAAAGAGATCTAAACCATCCCCATGTCATGTAGTCCTTGAGAGCTCCCGGTCCTGGTAGTGCTCTCAACAGTCCAGGCCAATAATACTGTACCCGCATAGAGGAAAGCTGAGGACATACACAGCTGCAGCTCAGGCTGAGGGGAAGTTTAAAAGACACCATGTACACACACGACATCTGTCTGAGGCTGTGTTGGACCCAACAGAAGGTGCTGCAGAGCTCTGGGCCCACTTCCCTTGGGCAGCCACATGTGGGACCAGATGGAGCACAACTGGCCATCCTTGTCTGTCAGGCTTTTCTCTACAAAGTTTTACCGTGTCCTAGATTTTGAGGTCCAGTTTTTCTGCTCAGCTCTCTCCTGATACCATTCACTGAAAAAGACACACAGAGCCAGGAACTGAGCCTGACCTACCTACACCCCTGTCTGAGAGTTTTAGCTATGGGCCCATCTTCAATTAACGTGATCTGGAGTGGAGACCTTAGTCTTTAAGGTTGTTAATCTCATCTCGGGATGAAATCCTAGTGGGATGGAAAAGAATCACCAACTTCAGCACTTTGCTGGAGCTTTTCAGATCACAGAGTGCTAGAGAAAAGCAGAGGATGCTTCTTATATCCATCTTTTCAGGTGGGAAAACTGAAGCATGGTTTGGCAGAGATGCTTAATTGAGAGTGTTCACAAATCCTGGAGTCAGGATTAAAATCTGGCCTCTGGCTTTCCCTGATAGTGTCTCCCCATCTGGCCAGTGCTGAAGGTGATCAGAGATGGGATGGTTCAACCAAAGCTCCAGGGCTTTGGAGTTCCCTCATTGTGGTTGGCAGCCTCTTGGGGCTTCCCAGTATGGTCTGTTTCATATATCACCTCTCAGCTTTCCCTTTTTCCAAATCCCTCCTTCTAGCCTTTGAAAATTGAAATGGGACCAGGATTCTGACCCCCCCAAGCCTATCCCCATCACAGAGTCAAATATTTCCCTCCCTACTCATGATCTTCCTGCGGGCTGTTACATGTCTGCTGGAGTTTACCCCTAACGCTTTCCAGGTTGGAGCTGAGAGAAATTTGGGATGCAGGATGCTAGTGTGTATAAATATAATTTATTAACACAGCAGGCAGGTGAGAATCAGACTTCTTCTGCACTCAGGAGACTGAGATGGATAGAGGCAGTGGATAGCACATCACTCCCCACACTGGTGCAGCAAATATTCTGGGTTGTGAGGGGTCCATGCAGAAATATGTTTTTGGCAAGTGAAACAGCAGGAGGGGAGCAGAGCTGGACTTTTGTCTATCTGACCCTTGTCTGCTTTCCTTTGCTTCCCAAAGGGGCTTTGTTTGAGGTCAGGTCCCAGCATCTGATCCACAGGTAGATATGGCCGGGCAAAAGATCCTGACCTGGGGAGCTCCATCTGGAGCTGGTTTAGCAGCCATTCCAGGATATAGTCCGTGTCTGAAATGCCTCTCCAGAGAGAGGATGTGCACTGAAGTCAGGGTGAAACCTAAAGGATTTCCCAGTCCTGCAATACCCACCAAGTCATCCTTTTGCTCTTTCAATCCTAGTTTTCACTAGATTCTGCTATGCCAGAAAATAAGCACAAATCTTTATAGATAAACTGTTGCTGGGAAGGGCCAGAGTCAAGTAAATACTCTTAGAAAACAGAAGAGAAGGAAAACAGAAGAGAAGGAAAACAGATCATTAGAAATAATATTAAGGAAAAGCCTGATTCTGAGCACTGATTTTATGGAAGAAATGCTGCTTCAGGATCTGTCCAAGCTCCGTCCCTCTGTAGGTGCCGTCCAGGGCTAATTCCTCTCCTTGCAGCCCAGCAGAGCCACTGCAGCCAAACGACTGCGAGGTCCGAGAGCTTCTTGACTCCTCTGTGTGTTGTTGGTTCGCGTCATGTTTCTCCAGGCATTTTCACCATGCTTTGCTTACTCGCCTCAGTAGCAAAAAGAAAATTTCCAAGCAGTTACAGCTTTTTTTTTTTTTTTTCTCTGCTAGCAGTTCCTTGTGAATAAGCACAGGCATACCCATTTCCCGTGTTTTCTGAGAGTGGCAAGGGACCGAGCTTTTCAGGGCCAGGCAATTTTCTGCCTCCGGCAAAAGGGATATTTTGTTTAATATCTAGGGACTTCTTACAGGGAAATGGGAAGCCCCAGGAAAGGAGGATTAGCTTGATGAGAGTGGTTTACACCCTGCTGGGATGTCAGCCGTGTGCCAAGGTCAGGAGAAGGAAAAACAGAGGGAGGTAAATCTTGAACGATAGCATAACTGAGCTGGTGGGCAGAGAGAGGGGGAGCTGGGGCATGGCTGAGTTAGTGGGGACAGATCAGGGTGAGGGTGTTGGGAGAGGTCCTACAGACAGCAGTGAGGAAGGATGACCTTTCTGCAGTCATTGTTTTGATTTTTTTTCTTCCGTGGAATGTTTGTGTATGTGTGTGTGTGTGTTGGTGTGTACATGTCTAAGAGTGCCCTCCATTGGCCAGATCCAGGCTGCTGCACCAAGAGTCCTATGTCACCAGCACAACCGAGGATGGTGGTGGATACACGACCAGGGAGGTTGTTCCTTCCCACGTGGGGGGATTCTTTGCGATGCATGGACCCTGCAAAGCAGGGCCCGTTGCAGCATTGCCTGCATTTAATGTGATCCTCCTGCTCACGCAGAGCTGAAATCCCTCTGCTGGGGTGTTATGGTCTAAAGAACTCACAACAATTTATTGTCCTTTAGACAATTACTCTCTCACCCAATGACCCCTCCCCACTCAGGAAGGGGAATCGGGAAAAAAAAAGGAAACCCAAGGGTTGAAATATAAACAAATCTAATACAATAAGACTAGATAATTAACATTAATAACACTAAAGAACCAATATTGATCCCAATACCAATATAAAATATACAAGGATTATACTCAGCCAATTCAATCACCAGGAAGCCATGCACTCCCAGCAGTGGGTAGCAAGTGTTGGACACTGGGAGCGCTATGGCTTTGGGAGGAAGGGAAGGGCTCAGGGGTCCATCACCAGGGCAAGAAGTTTTCAGGACTGCCAACCATCATGGAAGAGAAAAATGCACCAAACTTTCTCATTTATATTGAATATGATGTTCATGGTATGAAATAATCCTGGAGGCAGCTTGGGTCAAGTACCCGGGTCTCGCCTGTCCTCATCCCTTCACCTACGGAGCTCAAAAATACTGAGACTTTGAAACCCACATACCATAGCTGGCTATAAAGTAATTTTCACAAATTCAAACACTAGAGTCTTCTAGAAATGCACTTTTCCAAAGCATTAGAAGAGACCTTGTTGAAAATAAAAATTACTGAAAGAGAGATTAAACCTGCGTCGCTCAAACCAGGACACTAGGCACAGCCACAAAGTCAGACACAGTAATATAGAGATGTCCATCTGGAAGGTCTTGGTAGGACAGGGTAAATTGTCATGTGTCCCTGTTCTGGCAGGGGATGAAGGTAGCTGGAGAGAAGCCCTGATCTCTCCCTGCTCACACACATCCCGTGCTGCCTGCGTCACCAGGATGGGCATGGGGTATGCTTGGGGCATGCAAACATGTGCAGAAAGCAAGCAGGGACATGAGGGTGGTGGAAAACTCCAGCCTCAGACCTAGATGTTCTTTGTTTACCATTACTGCAGGAAGATAGAGTTCACCACCAAACAGCTCATCATGGCTTGTAGGTGCCAAAAATCACTGGTACCAGTGCAAACTGAATGCCTAAACCCCTTGGGCAGCCCAGGTGCCAGGTGTAACATGTGATTCAGTCCCTTTCTGGTTTTGTTAAAGCTGTGAAGGTCTGTCTCAGGTTGTGTTTCTGAAAACCATGTCTGCTCCAGTGAGTGCCAGGGTGGGATGACAAATACTCAGCAAGGAGGTAGAAAAAATTACCAGGGCTCTGTGCAGTGGTGTGAGGGTGCAGGAGCCATGCTGGTGGTTCATATCTCTTCATAACCCTCTGCTTTATCATCTCCAACACCTGCTCAAGGTAACCAAGGCAGAAGGGCCATTGGGCCCAAGCTTCTCAGTCTGTTTTTGTGAGTTGCTTGGGATGAACAACTGCCTTCTGCCAGGGGCACACAGACAAAGAAGACAATATTTTTGCCCTTTGGTTTGTCCTTGAGAAATGCAGGCAAGGGACAGTCCAAGGTACTCCAAGGTCACCTGCTGTCCCCAAGCTTTACTCCAGAAAAGGTTTCTCTGACAGACCCATCTCCCAGGCACAGGACTGGAAGGAAAGGGCAGCACAGGTGGCATGTATTCCAAGTTGGAGCCAAGGGATGGGACCAGGCATGGAAGTCTCCCATTACACAAAATTGCAGAAATAGCCAGGCTACCTAGACACTAGCTATGGCAACAACCATGGAAATATGGGCAAATTTGCCTGTGTGCCATAGGAATGTGGTCTCCAACACTGGAATAATCTGTCTTTTCACACATTTAATACCACTTCCCCAGCTTCAGGCTGCAGCCTCTGGTATATGTCCCCCTTGGGATTTTTCTGGATTAAAGTGGAGAAGATGGATGTCTCTGCTGAAATGCAGCAGCCAGTCAGCTGCCCATTGCATCTTCCCTCCCCTCCAGGTCTGACACATGTTGAGCCAAAGATACAGGTGTGGAGGGGATTTTATCTATTCACTTCTTCTGCTCTAAGTAAAGATTCCCACTTCAGCAGGGATTAGTTGAAGGAGAAAAAAATATGTTTATGTTCCTTATGGTGAAACCTTCCAGATGGGACTGCATTCAGGGGAAATCAATTCTGAGACCTAACAACCGTAACACAGTGTCCCATTAATGGGTCTGTTTAGTTAAAGTTTGTTGGCTTTTATGGTGCTTTTCCTAGAGAGGGGCGGTGAGGGGGGGAAGCATTTTGTGCTTGCTGCATCCTCATTCAGTAGCGGGGTTGTGGCCAGCGTGAGAAAAATAAGGTTTGCAGAGAGCAGGAGGCTTGGGCTGAATCCCACACACTGAAGTCACCGTTAGGGACCAGATCTTGGCGCAAGCCCTGTCTCCTAATCATCTCGTTGCTATGGAGGCACCACTGGCTCCTGCTTCCAACCGTGAGAGGCAGGTTTCTTCACGGGCTGGACCAGAGGTTAAAATGATCCCTAGCTGGCTCCTCAGTGGGAAGGTCAGGTAGATTTTGGCTTTGCAAAGGTTGTGCCCACTTGCAAACAGCATGAGCTGCTCAGACACTGCTCTACAACAAGGGAGGAGAGGCAAACCAGTGATTCCTTTCAGTGTCTCAGCTAAGCGAGCACCTTCCACTTACCACGGCTGATATTTAAAGCACTCACAGTCATTTGCAGGCAACCTCTTCTGCTTATCAGGCTGACCTCTCTGGAAATTTATAGGATGTTTGGTTCATGCCTGGGGTTTTCCTTGCAAGCAAGCATTGCTTTGCATCCTTTAAGCAGGCTGTGTTCCCGAAATCTGGTCCCTGAGGCCAGGCAGGAGCCTGGCATGGGGAGATTTGTACTGCGGAGCTTTGCAGGCTGCAAAGCACTGTCAGGAGCGGGGACCTGACTTTTAAAAAATTTAAGTGCAAATGCATTTGGACTCTATGCTGATTAGTGTCAGGTCTAACAGACACTCAGGAATCTGCTGGCAGAGGCTGCAGTGATTTGAAGCTTTGGCTGAAACACAGTTTGCAAATAGTGGATCTGACTTTCGAGTTACCTAACCCTTTCCTCCCCAGAAAAAAAAAAGGCTTTTGCAGAAAAAGGGAGATGCAGAGACAAAATTTTGATATAGAGCAATGAGAGAAAACAAGGGGTGAATGTGGAGATGCATTTGGCTTCTTATCTCTTCCCAGATAGGTGGGATAATCGTAAGGTGGTCTATGGACTTCATTTCATTTTTCTGTCTCTCCTGGGATTGCGTTTAGCTGCCTGAATTGTAGATTCGCTGGGAATTTGTATGGCTGCTGTGAAAGCTTCCTCTGTTTACAGACTGGGAAGGCAGACCCTGGCAGCAGGGTGGGAGATGGCAGAACTGGGGATGAGCAGCGTGGCCACCATGGGGTTGTGAGGAGGGTTAATGTCTGCAACGGAGACATTGGTGTTTTCAGCAGGTGCTGTTCTCTGTAGACTTCCACCTGGATTCCTTCCTGGCAGTGTCACCATGGTCCCTAATCACAGAGAAACACATCCCAGATGAGCTGAATCATTTTGGGGTTGCAGCCCAGGACAATGTTAGCACCTCAGGAGCTGGGCTGCTGGTACAATGCAGAGGCCCTGAGTATTTGTTTTTCTCTAACCTGTGGACCATGGAGGCTCCTGAAATCAAGTCAGTAGTCTGACATTGTAGGGAAAACCTCCCTCCCAGGGGTCCAATCTGTCCTTTTGACACTGGACTGCAGCCCTGTTTTGGAGGCAGCAAGTGCTGCAGGGCCAGGGCAAACCTCACCCAAGAAGAAACTCCTGATTTTCTCTATATCTAGGGTGAGCCAAGAGGGCAGGAAAGGAAATGGCTAGAAAGATGAGAAGGAAAAGGAGCCGTGGCTGTATCCCCATTGGTGGGAGAAGCACTGCCCCACACACTGAGGTTCTGTCCCTTCTGCCTGTCAACACCTACATCTGTTAATAGGCCCCCTCCCCAAACATGGGGGTGCACACTGCATGGCGGGGGGGTACAAATTGAAGAGACCCCTGATGGTGCTTCCCCCTCTTTTTCCTCCCCTGGAAAGAGGGGAGATGGGGGTAAGGGAGCACAGTGGGGTCTTCTTGGTGGGGTAAGAAAGAAGGAGACTTAGAAGAGAGCAGAGGGTGCAGGAGTCTCTTCGGCATGGTGGGGGGCACAGGGGTCTGGGTAGTTGGGCTGGGATACAAGGGGTTGCAGTGAACGGGTCACATCATAGGGTAATGAAAGAGGGATATTACTTTTGCTGAAGGGGCTTTGGGGGCTGAAGGAGGTCTTCGGAGTGGTGGGGTGGAGTCTCGCTCTCTGGAGATGCTCTGTGCCTGTCCACAATACCACAAGTTCTGGGGTGTCCTGCACACAGGGTTGCAAGACAGGGTGACTTCATGATGTAGGAAGACCTAAAATTTCTCTCCACCCTCCTTTTTTTTTTTTTCTCCTGTACATGGTACACGGCTTCTTCCAACCCTGCCCTCCTGTCTGGGCTTAGGGTTAGACCAGGGTTGGGGTAGTGAACAACTCCCTCTGCACTGGTTTCGTCGAAGAGGAGGGAGGAGAGAAAAAAAGAGAGACAGAAAGTAGCAAAAAGCAAGGGTTGGCAGGGGGAAGAGAGGAGGCAGAGCTCAGCTGCCCATGCTGACCTCCAGCCCACCCTCCCCAGGTGCAGCCTGGGTTGTGTTGAACCAGCATCCTGACTCCATTGGGATGGAGAGGGATGGAAACTCCCTAAATCAGAGATCAACGGTGTTTGCTTTTGGGAGATGGTTAGAAATCACTGCAAAGGCTCTGCTCAGCTCCGCAGAGTGGCACTGCATGGGCAGAAGTCACAGTGAGTCACAGTTGGGCTCCTCCTGAGCATTAGGACATCCCAGGGATGGGGAAACCCCTAAACCTAGCGTGGAGATGGTGACGTGGGGCTACATCTTCCCCCAGTGGGACGTGCTGGGACTGGAAATCCTGTATAGATTCTCAGGCTTGCAAAGGGTTAATAAAAAAAAAAAAAAAAACAACAAACAAAACCAAAACACCACCAGAAAAAACAAATCCCAAATCTCTTCTCTTTCTCTCCCCTCCTCCTTTCCCTTCCCTTTTTTTCCAGGTGTTGTTTATGGCCACAGGAGGGAGCTCAAATCCAGACATGGGAGGATTGGCTTGATTTCGGATCCAGAGGCTCTTAAACTCTCACTTTTCCTCTTAGCTGGTCCCTGTTATGTCCAGGATCTGGCGCCTGCTTGACATTTACTTTGAGTTCCAGAGGACCAGAGACCTAGGATGAGGAGCATTGGATCTGCCCTGAACCTGCTTTTGGTATCGCCACTATACTTTGTGTGGACCGTGGTCGCTCTGGACCTGGCACAAACTCCCTGCACCACTTTGGTCCAGGGGAAATTCTTTGGGTATTTCTCCTCCTTTGCCGTCTTCCCATTGAACTCCTCTCTCTGCTCTTGGATTATCCAGAACCCTGACCCTCGGAGGTACACCTTGTACATGAAGATCCTAAAACCTACCGGCATATGTGACCACCAGCACATCCGCACCTACCAGTTCGACTCCTTCCTGGAGTCCACCCGCACCTACCTGGGCATGGAGAGCTTTGACGATGTGTTGAAGCTCTGTGATGGGTCCACCCGCTATGCCTTCCTCCAGTCCAACAAGCAGTTCCTCCAGATGAAGCAGACAGTGCCACCAGAGGTGGAGAGCTGGCCCGTGCGGTGGAAGCCCACAAAGGCTCAGGAGAGGGACTTCTCGGTGGAGTACCTTGTGGTGGGCAACAGGAACCCTAGCAAAGCTGCTTGCCAGATGCTCTGCAAGTGGCTGGATGCATGCTTGGCCATCAGCAGCAGCTCCCACCCATGCGGCATTATGCAGACCCCGTGCTCTTGCTCAGGAGGGGAGGTCCTAGATCAGGCCAGCGAGATCCTGGGGCTCACGAGGAAGAAAGAAGATTGTTATAAGGATGGGATTTACTTGGAGAACTGCATGAGCAGCCCCAAGGACAGCAGCGGAGCAGAGTTCCTGGGTGAGTGAAGGGCAGCTGGGGATATTTGGGATGGAGGGATGGTTCGACTCTCCTCTCCCGGGTCTCACACTGTCCCCATCACCTCTGTATCTGAATCTGAGGATGCCTGGTATGAAAACCTTATTTGCTAATTGATAGGCAGGTCTGGTAAACGCCAGTGGCTTTTTATGAGCCTGCGACTGGAATTGCAAAGCAGCTTACCCTAAACACACCCCAAATGGTTTTGTTCATTCCCGGGGCTTGTGCCTTGCTTGTTTTACTTCTGCAGCCTCAGAGGTGCTGAGGGGAGAGTCTTACCTGAGGGCGCGCAGTTTTCCAACGTAATTACAGATGTCCTAGAAAAGGCAGGATCCAAGTTACCTCCCGAGGCGGGCTGCACTCAGCAATCCTATCAACCATTTTAATTCAGGGGAAAAAAACTTAAGTCCTGGGCTTGGTTCGAGGAAATGGCAACAGAAGGCACCCTCATTTTATTCTCTGCTTCATTTTCCTTCTGGAGGCTTTCAAAAAGAAAACTCACCACCCTACTTCTGTGGGGTTACTTGGTGCCTTTGCTGGGGCTCATACCTCAAGTATTTCATCAGTGTTTTGATGATGATCTTGAATATGGTATGGGCTGGAAAGGGACTAGGCAGGTGGAAGAGACACAACAAAAAGGGCTAGGAATAAGAGTGAGATGCTCCTGAAGTCTGATCTGGGCACTGGTCTGGGGAGGGAAAAGGTCTTTGCAGAGATCCGATGTGGTCTCCGCTGGTGCTACGGTGCCATGCAAAGCAGAAGGGAACTGGGGGTAGGAGGTGTCCGGCAGCGAATCCTCTATTTCAGCGCCCGTGTGAGATCTGCTATGATGTATTTATTCTCAGCTCCCATCCCACCTGCCAGTAGGCAGGTTATATAAAGTGGAGGTGTGATGCTAAATAGGAATCTGGGCAGCAGGGAGGGTAGCCTCCAATTTGGTGAGGTATAGACCCACGCCTGACCCTCGCCCCAGGGTCTCCTTCACGTGCTGGACTGAAATGTTCTTTGTCACTGGGAAGAAAGCTGTCATCCATCTGGGTCTGGACTTTGAGGCTCCTGCCTGGCTTTTTGCAGCCACCCCCAGTCAGGGGGGGAATTTCTCAAGGCAGGGGGAAGGAGACTAAATTTGCTTGCAGTAGGAAGGAGTTTACCAGGCACAGGTCCAAGCTGCGCAGCATGATTTTCTTGCAGACCGCAGTCTGGCGTTAGCTGAGAGATTAGTATATGATCAGGTATTAGTGCTTTCGTCAGTGTATTCTGGGGGAGATTTTGTTTCTCACTGATCTGTGAATCAATACATGAAGGCACACAGCAGAGCCATAAATCCTGCAAATTAGTTCTTCAGCTGTGCCTCCCTCCCTGGCTCTGAGCACACGACAATATTCGCTCTCCAGATTCTGGATTTCTTTGCAATGCCCTTTTCTCCTGTGTGAACAGCTTGCAAGGAGTACCGTCTTGGCTGCCTCCTCAGAGTGATGCGAGCTTCGTTAAGTCATGTGTCATGCCTTACATTTGCTGATTGGATGATTTATGCATTCAACCCAAGCAGCGTGACCTTTTTCATTGCAGCCAAAGGTGAAATTTGAAATAAGATTTTCAGCAAATCCTGAAGCATTCAAGCTTAATATTGGCTTTTGTAAAGATCTCTCCTAGTCCAGCTTGAGTGCTTGAATGTTCCCAGAAAATAAATATGAAAGAGGCTCAAAGGTGACTGAGTCAAAATCCTTTTTGGGTATCAAATATTTGTAGAGAGCGTAGATGATTTTTTGGTGGCTGTTCACATCTGCTCCATATTGAAGATACAGAATTATCATCTTCACTGGTGGGATGCCATCTACATAGAAATGATGCTTACAGGGTGCCCGGCCTCTCCATGTGCTGCTCTGTCTGTCACTCTGTCTGTTTTGATTTTTGCAAAGGCTTGATAAGGAAGATGGAGACAAGATCCAATTTGGACAGAGAGCCAGCGATCCCTTAACAGCATTTTGTGGGTGGAATATTCTGACAGTGTTCCTGATTTCCAAGCGCTGATGCTGATTATTGCTGTCATTGTTGTCCTGATTGTATTTGTAGCATTTTTTTTTCCTACAAGCCTTTTTTTTTTTTCCCCGCCTCCTGCTGTTTCCCAAGTAAGTTTTTGTTTCTGGGCCTGTTTTAATACTTTCATATTTGAACAAGGGTGCATGCATGTGTTGTACTAAACAAGTCTGATGACTTTCAAGGCACATAAGGAATTGCCAGACACCCAGATACCACCCCAAAATGTGGACCCTGACTTTTTGCTCATGTGTTTCTTCTACACCTGGGATATTTTCAAAGCAAATGGGTGGGTGCAAATCTACAGAGGCTACAACGAGATGCCGCCTTGGAAGCAGCCGTGCTTTGACTCACAGAGTCTGTGGGTGAGATTCATTTAAAAAGGTTCACCCCCCATCCCTGAGTACTGCTATACTGAAGGATGGAGAATGCATATATGTGTCTGTGTGCTGGATTAGATGGTGTCCCCTCTCTGGTCTCTGAAGTTACTCAAGAGCATTCCAAGAATAGATCTGTTGAGCTGGACATTGGCTTTGGTGGCCAAAGAGCAGAGCTGGGAGATGAACTTCTGCTGCCAACCCAGGCCACAGATCTCCTCGCCATGGTGGAGAAGTGGGCGTACTAACCCTGTTGCTCCAGGGACACTCAAGAAACCTAACTGACAGTGTGATTTCACTCATGGCTGATGAGTTTACACTTGGTTCAGGTACATTGGGATGTTTGTGGTCATTGACAAGGGACTTCGCAAAGTAACTCTGCTGAAGTGACCTTGGCTTGTCCATAGCATCTGTTCTTCAGCGTCTGGAGGAAGGAGACACCACTCCAAATTTCCTTCCCAGGTTTAGTGAGACACCCTCTTTGCACTTGCTGTCCCACACAGACATTGCAGAGGTTACAGTGGGCGGTGGTGGGAGTGGGAAGAATCTGTCAGGGTGCAGAGGCGGCAGGAGATATTTCAGTGTCTTGCTGCACATGGAACTTGTCCTGGTGATCAGCAAGACACGCTTGGAAATGTATTGGCAGCAGCAGCCCACCCCTCACATCTCCTCTCCTTGCTGCATCTACCACAAGCTGCTGCTCCAGGAAGGCTTGAACAGGGTATTTTTTCTAGGAGAAGACAATTTGAAGGGGAAATATTTTTGGCCAGCATCAAATCTCCCTTGGCTGACTCAGGCAACATGCAAAGAAGGCAGAAACTGGTTGTAGGTCCCCATGTTTAGAGGTGAACTCTTTAGGGAATGCAAGTTGACATTCCTGGAATAGGGTCCCACACTGGTTAGGGGTAGGAGACCAAGGAGATGCAGATAGGAAAGCTTCCTGAAACACAGGGCATTGGGACTTCAAGGTCTGAAAATCCTGGTGACCCTTCCAAATGTGACCTGGCTTCATTGTAATCAGAGATGGAGATTTAAAAGTGACGCTGATGTGACATTGTAATGAGAGAAGGTTAAATGTGTGCTAAAGTGCTGTGCTGAGTTAGGCACTTCATGAATGTCTAATTAGTCTTGTCTCCATGTAATCTGTTCCTGGAAGGCCATTTGCAGTGCTGTCATGTTTTGGTGGCCCAAAGAGCTAACCAGCATGTTCTGGTCCTTCTGCTCTTCATATTTCCATCTTGGAGGAATTCAAGGTGTTGACTGCAAAACAGGGTTAAATGTGTGCCCCTGAGATATACTATTTACTCTGTGCTAAAATAGATGGCTCCAGGGCTGGAGGGATTTTTATGATGAACGAGTCTGATTGGTTTCATGTCTCAGCCAGAGAATTTGACAAATTCATTTTACTTAAGAATTTGAAACAGATTTAAATGGAGCTTCTTAGTTCTCAAAAAACTGAATCAAGATATTGCTAGTCTGAAGTGCTAGGTATTTTCCTGTCTTTCCTGATAAACTTTTACATTGCTTTGCTGTCCCCATTGCTCTGAGTAAATCAGACCCTCCTTCCTCACACGTGCTCATCACTTTACTTCTGTTTTGTTAGTGGTGTTTCATCTTCCAACCTTTACATGTTTTTTTACCTTTGTCTTCTACATTAAGAAGTCATATAGTGTCCGCTTGCTACTGTTTGGAGAGGCATTTATAGATCCATGAACAAGTAGCTTCTTAACCTCTGCTACATTAAGTAGGCTGAACTCCATAAATCTCTCACTGCAGGACACATCCTCCAAACCTCGTTTGCTGTTGAGAAGCTTTGCTTCATGCTTGGCCAGTTCTGCTGGCCAAAATCTGATGTCTCCTCAGCAGGACTGAGCTTCTGCCGGTCTTGTGGCTGAGTGACTGATGAAGGGGGACCCTGGTGTGGGATAGGGGCCAGAGGCACAGGGCAAAATGAATCAAATGCCATCCTCCCTGCTGCAGGAATCATGTTGTGGAACAGCTCTCCTTCGCTTGAACCTTCCCCAGGGCAGAAATAATTTGATAAGTCGTTTCCCACGTTTGTGGTGAGCTTTGATGGCCATGAAGGCTCAGGGACTAATAAAGAACTGTGAGTAAATTGTCCAGGGGCAGGCTCTCAAGCCTCTCCTTGACCTCTTTAGCTCCTTCTTACCACACAGGCTCTATTCCTCCCACAAAATCCCCCAGGCCCAAACAACAGCCGAACTTGCAGAGAAAGGTGTTTGGCTTCGAATTTGTCTCGGTTTTGGATTTGCCAACCAGATGGCAAAGGGATTTGGATGGGTGCATTTTCATTGCCTGTCCTTCTTCCTGGCATGGACTTGCTGAGTGTGTTTGGGGAATGTGTGCTGCTTTTCAGCTCCTCACTCCTCCATCTGTGTTTGTCCCTGCTGTTTAGTCTGTATATCCTTGAGAATAGAGATAGGATATGATGAGAGATCACCAGCAAAACATGGGGTAGAGAAGGGCCAGTTTCTGCTCACATTTTCATGTGTTACCCTGGGGGTTTTACCAGACATCTCCCCAGCTTAAGTGCAAACCTCAGCAGCTGTGAACAAGAGCTGATACCATTTCACAGCTCCTGGAGGAGGAGGTTGAACAGAGCCTGGCAGCTGGCAAATGGGGGACCTTCACCACCTTGTCTCCTGCAGTGAATCCCCACTGGACCCATATGGGCAGCTCCTGATGGGACTGTCCCTCTCGCATGTAGTCAATGGGGTGTTTTATGGATAAGGCAAGTGTGGATAACTCCTTCCTTGGTGCTGGAAAGGGGGTTCTCAACTCAGTTTAAACACCAGATCTCTGTGATCTGTACAAGCCCTGCCTGTCCCGCTGCTTTCCTTTGGGGTCATTAAAGACCTTACAAATAGAATAGAATAGAATAGAATAGAATAGAATAGAATAGAATAGAATAGATAGAATATTTTCAGTTGTAAGAGACCTACAATGATCATCTAGTTCAACTACCCAACCAATTCAGGTGTAGCCAAAAGTGCAACCGTGTTATTAAGGGCACTGCCCAAATGCCTCCTAAGCACTGACAGGTTTGGGGCATCGACCACCTCTTGAGGAAGCCTGTCCCAGTGTTTGCCCACCTTCTCGGTAAGGAAATGTTTCCTAATCTAAACCTCCCCTAGTGCAGCTTTAAACCATTCCCATGCATCCTATCAGTGGATCCCAGGGAGAATTAGGCATGAATGTAAGAGTACTGGGGTCCTCCCAGTGGCAGAGCAGAGATTTCCTGCATCCGTGCCTCTGTTTCAGCTCTAAATTCACTCATGCATGCGTCTGCATGAAGATGCCCTATTTGGGAGATGTGGAGGGAGAGAAAAATGAGAAAAATAAAGTGATCAGTTCCATTGTGAACCCAACAGCTTGTGGACATGATCACAATGCAGAAACATCAGCAATTACCGTCTCAATGCGCTATTGTTGTAGCAGGGAGACTAAAGGTGGAATTTACATCCAGTTGCTGAGGGAGTTTCACAGGCAACTACTCCTATTATTGCTATGAGGGGACCTTTACGGGTAATTTAATGAGTGGCAGCCTGGTGAAAGGCTCAGCTTTTCAGGTTTTTTTTTTTTTTTTTTTTAATTTGTCATTGTTTAACATCCTCTTGTATTCAGGACCCACAGCAGCTGCCCCAAAATGTTTTGTATGGGAATACAGGGTGAAATTTAGATGCAGGGAAACACAGACACCACATTCGAAATCATCACATCTGCAGTGTAGTTTTACAACTGTAACTGCTGAATATGAGAATGAGAATGCTAATGCCTCAGAAGGGAGGGTGCACAGAGACACTCCTGTCCCTTTTCACCACCCACTCTGAATATCTGTTGTATTTAGGTGATGGGAGCAGGCCGAAAAATGGAAAACATTGTCTTTCCAAGGCAAAGGGGAACCATGGAGTTTTTCAGGCACTTGATTGACCTTTGAGCTGCCTGGTCTCCATGGGTTTCCTTGCATTGAGCTCTCTGACCTGGTGGATCCTGTCTCTCATGGTGGATATAGCTCTGGGGTTTCTCCCAGGTTTCCTTCAAAGGAAGTTTTCCCTTCTACAGTACTGTTTTTCTCTATCAAGGTCCAGCTCCCAAAGACTTTGGGTGAAACCAGGACTTATCAGAGATGGCACTTAGCCCAGCTCCTTAGAGATCTATCAGACAAAGGATCCAGGAGGGCAGAAGACTCTGATCTTTTCCTAACAGGTTGGGAACAGAGGCTTTTAGCAGGGTTGAGAGTTTATCCGTGAGCACTCTGAGGGTGGGCATGGGTGCTCTAAGCCACAGCAACCTCTTTACATGTTGGACAGAGCAGTAGATTTCATACCTCTTCCAGAGCATCGCTATCACCTCTGCAACTCATTTCTTATCCTGTATTTTGCTTTTCCTGTTCTGATAATCAGTGAAATTTTTCGACATCTGTAGGTGCTGATTCTGTCTTCTGTGAGCCCATCATCCCTCAAGACAGTACGGAAGGAAGCTTGGGGTAAATAGGTTAGAAAACTGGTTTTGGATTCTCAGCAGGTACTGTTTAGTGTGGCTCTGTGATACTTTAACCTGGGGAGGATTCAGCAACTGTGTGTCCCTGGGGTGGCTCTGCCAATGTCACCTCCAGTTGTTGAATCTCCGTGTAGTACACTCACTTCTTGCACTTGCTGCAGACAGCAATTTGATACGGATATCCTACATTGCAGCCTTCCAGCAGGGTGAGACAACCAGGCTAGGAAAGGATGTCCTTTAGCACATCATCAGAATTGCAGATCTTTTGAGTTAAAATGTATTTCTTTTTGTTCCCTGGCTCTAGTTTTGATAGAGCAGTAATTGCCACACACCTCATTAAGCTGAATGCTCTCAATAGGTCTTGAGTGGTCCATGCCATTAAACAAACAGTTACTGGCTTGCGGTATTCACGGTCTTTAGAAGCACTAAAGGGAAGGGACCTGGAGGGATGAAAGCTGCAACTCCAGCCTCCTGAAGAAACTGGGCTGCCCTGCCAGGGTGGCTGCTTTATCCCACCATTTCTGGGGCAGTTTGAGCTGTGTTCTCCCTACAGTACATGGGCTTTGATCTGCATGAACTCCAGCAGCAATGGGGAACAGGCACAGAGAGGGATTGGTGTTGATTCCTGTAAGTGTTGTAACAGTTTATGTGCATGGAGGTGATACAGCAGCAGATATGTGTGCTCAAGAAGTTTGGTAGGGTCCTAAAGAACAGGGATGAAATTACCATCAAATAGAAGGGAGGCTGATCCTTTACTCTGTCCTACAGCAGGGACAAAATTACTGTTGCATGTCCCTGGCTTTGTCATTTTGCATGCATGAAGAAAGGGATGCCTTGGTCTCTACCAGCCTGGATGTTTGGTGTTGTTTTTTTTATAGACGGAAGTTGACACTTCCCTGCTTGTTGGTTTTTGGGGCAGGGGTTTGGGTATCTTTGTGTTAAAGGTACCCAAACCAGAGGAAGACAGTGAAGTTCAGCATATAATACTGAAAGCAGGAGAAACAACTAAGAGCATGGGTACTTTCTCTACTTGATTTCACTGGTCCTCTTTCTAAATCTGAAGACCGAAGGACCACAATGCAGGTTACTGGCATCTGGGCTCTTGTTGAGACCATGGGGCTGAGGCAGAAGAGGTCCTACAGAGAGTTTCTGCTTCAGGATCTACTGGAGGCTGCAACAGGACATGGGATACGATGACTTCACCACGTCTCCCTGTGCCTCCTGCTCTGTCAGATTAAACCCAGCCACATGAAAAGCATTATTCAATGTTCTGTGTGCACTTCATATGCAGGCCTATAGCTGCCCCATGTGCCTGTTGGATGAAATTAAGGTCTAGTTTTGGTGTCCCCTTCCCATAACTTGGCTCTGTTAACCATTTTCAACTAAACTTACTGGTGTGACCAAGACCATGAACAGAATCCCATTTCTACTAGTTCTGTGGTCAGAAGCAGACTTGTGGTAGGGCATGTGCCATGGGGAAGACTGCAGTGCAGGTTCAGCTTGGCCATCAGAGACCTCCATAAGGGCCCAGCCTAGAGACCAGATGGGGAAGGAAGCAGCTCTGCTGTTGCACACAGAGTTTCTTGGCTTCGATGTTACTGCCCTGTGGGGCAGCCATGCTAAGAGACAGGGATGCTGTGCATGTATACTCACAGGCAAAACAGTCCTAGTGTAGGGACCTGCCAGAGGAGAGTCCAGTCCCCATTAACAGTTCCTGTCCATGAGGGTGGTACCACTTGTGCTCTTCGTGCCTGTTAACCAGGAATTGGTACTAAGCTCCCTAAAGTCAGTGAGTTAGTAATCTCTACAGAGCTGGACTAAGGAGACATCTGCACCAGAATTCCAGTGGTGGACATGTGTTTGAAAAGATATCACTGTCCATGCCCAGCAGCAAAGCACCCAGGGTCAGGGCTGCTATTAACAGCTGAGCTTGCTCAGCATTTGTCTTCTGTCCAGTTTGCATGGAGTCAGTCAAAGGAACATCAATAAACCTGACAGATGACAACTAATTTCTACCCACAAACCCCTCTCTTCCACATACCCCTTCTTCCTCCTTTGTTTAGTTTGTTGGTTTTGGGGTTGTGTTTTCTTTTCATTTTAATTTTCTGAGTTACACAGCTTCCTGCTGTGCTGTACACTTTTTGCTAAGCTTTGGACAGCACATGTTTCAGGGAATTCTGCTGGTTTTGGAGCGACTCTTAACTTGGGAGCAGCCTCATGAGGCTGTGCTCAATGGGTAGCCATGTATTCTATCTGTGAATGCTGCAACCAAATTGTAAAGAATCAGGTCCAGTGCCAGCATCACCCTGCTGGGATGATTCATCCTGGAGGTGTTTGTGATGTTTTCAACATGACCCAGCAATGCAGCGTCTAAACCTGTCTGACCACCTTCTTCACAGAAATGAGATGCTCAGCTTTGTTAGCCTCCCCAAACTCTCCTCTCCCATGTCTAGATTTTAAATTCTGGGGGTACCCTCTTTAATTGGCCTGAAATTTAGCTAGCCAAGATCAGCGGGTGGTGGTGTGAGTAGAGATCGGTAATATTTATAACAGGAAGGCAGACGGCGAGCGACAGAGGAGCTGCTCAGAAAGACGGCTGCCTTGCCAGGGGGTACTTGCTAAAGAAGAAAAGATGCAGGGACCAGGACAGTCCCCAGGTAACTATAGAGAGGTATTTAAAGAGATTGCTTTTCATGCTTCTGTGCTTTTGGGCCACAGAGGAGCTCAGGAGGCCCCTTCGGGGAGCTCAGCCACCTGCCCCCGCAGACCCACAGCAGCTGAGGAACCATCAAGGAGAACAACATACCTCGGGGGAGAGCTGCGATGGATCCCACCAGCTGTCAGGACAGGGATGGCTTTTCTCGCTCAGCAGCTCTTGCATGCATTGTGCCACTGAGCAGTTCCTTCTCTCCTACCAGCCCTGGTGTCCCTGCCCCATGGGCAGCTCAACAGTGCCATGTTTTAAGCCTATTGTCATCAGAGCCAGTGACTAGTTTGGTGGGAGTTTTGCTTTGGCATCATTTGGTGCCTTTTACTTGCTGCAAGGCAGAGGAAGGGAGTAGTTAAAAGCTTTTCCAAACCTTTAAACAAAACGACCCACCTCCTTCTCCAGTCCTAAGCCTCATGTATTGGTCTCAAACTTGCCAGTAGGGAACGCAAGGTGGTATGCTGTCCCTTCTACTCTTAAAAATAAGGTTTTGTGAATAGAGGAAAGGATGAAGCCTGATTTCCTACTGTGTGAAATCCTGTATTCTCCTACTGTGACAATCCCAACTCCTCTCACTGCTGCTCATATACAAATCCTTCATGACTCTCATCTTCCATGAATGCCTCTGGGCTTTTCCTGCTACCAGCACCCTCCTGGGTCCCCTAGTCATTCTCTGGACAGGAGGTAACACATCTGGAACATTGCTGGCCTGGGTGGTCTGCCAAATGAACCAGATAACTACTGAACTAGCTATTTTTTTTTGGTGAGTGGGATCACTTAGGCTGAACTCATGCTTACTAGAAGCTTTCATGGACTGAGCATCTTTGGGGTGAGATTGGGCTCAAACATCAGTGGTTGAAGGAATATAAATCAGGGAGACAAAAGTGGTGACTATCTTTCCTTGGGGAGCTGCTTGGAAAGGAAACCAGGGCCAGTGTTTCAGTGGGTGCCCTGGGACCTCTCCCGCATGGTCCCACTACAGCCATTGGATTAGCCCAGCTTTGGGGTTGCGCTTTTTCTCCGGGGGTTGATGATGCTCCTGCACTGGGTGCTGGAGGCAAAGGGACATATGACAAGTGAGCGGTATCCCAAGAGCAGAGCAAGGGGAGAGCCACAGTTTGCAACATGTGTTGGCTAACAAATACAACACTGATCCATGGGCCTTGAGTCTCTCCAAAGAATAGCAATGGTTTCTCAGAGACACACATCAGTGCCCCAATGTCCTTTTCAGGAGAGCGAGTAGCCCCTGACCTTTTGCATGTTATAAACACAGGTTAATATGTGAAATGTCTATTTACTTCTGCCTCCAGAGATCACTCCCTTACCTGCTCCAGTACAATTTCACTCATGTTTCATTTAGCTTTTACTTCCAGCTGAATATTCTGCCAGTCAAAAGGATAATAGGTAGAAAAAGGCTACAACCTCTTGTCCAGGCTTACCAACTGTTTTTCCTCCTGAGGCAGGGGCTTTATGTCAGGTTGTGAGATGGGACATTTGATGGTGCGTGGCTGTGGGGTGGGAGCGTCTCTCTGACTGAGAGCCCTTTGAGTAGAAGCCCTTCATGCACTAGCCTTTCCTGTAACTGCAAGGTTGCTCTGCAGCATCTTCCCTGTGATGCAATGCCAGAAGGAGTTGCTGTGTAGGTCATAGCCCTGGGGAAGCATCTGGGTCACACAGCAGGAGCGGGTCTTGCTCTTTGGACCAGGGCTGGGTAGGTAGAGGTGAGCAGGAGGCCTTGGGAGAAATGCCATACCTAGCACTGGAGGCTTCAAAGGTTTGTGGAGGAGTATTTGTCTTGAACCTTGCTCTCTGGTTCAGAAGAGAACTCCTCTCAGTGAGCAATGGCTGGGGAAGGGCAGACATTGTGCACTCAAAGAAATGGTTTTTTAATACTTCGGTAGGAAAAGAAAAGAAATGAAAAGGTGATGGGGGAGAGCCAGAAGCAGCAGTTGTAAAATATGAATTGTGTAGTGGGGTTTCCCTTGCTTGACTGAGAGCATGCATCAACATGGGGAGAGGAGGGAGAGGAGAACGCAGCAGCCAGCAAGATTATATCCCTCTTCAAGGGTGCAATCATAAGCCTATGGCATGCCCAGACCTGACAGCCAGTCTGTGCTGTCACCCGGCTGTATCCCGCTAACTTGATGTGAGAGATGCAACCACCCTCTTTGTCACCAGAAATGCAAAATCTCCCCCCACCTCCTGCTTTACCCAGTCCCTCAGCAAGCTGGAATGCACACATCTGTCCATGCACAGGCAGGTCCTGTACAGAGATGCTTGGATAGGCACACAGCTGCACGAGCATGCATCTCCATTCGTGCGTGTCCAGAGAGTCAGATGTACCTATACATGGATGTACTCACACAGGGATATTGTCTGTGTTCATGGCAGGGGGTTGGAACTAGATGATCTTTAAGGTCCCTTCCAACCTAAATCGTTCTGTGATTCTATATATATATATATAGGCACAGGCTCATGAGCGTATGCATGGATGCCCAGGTGTGCATGTATACGGACATATGCCTGCACACAGCGGTGTAAAACCACACAAAGTAGGCAGATATACAAATGGGCATGAATGTACCTGTATGCATATGCAAACGTGACAATAAATATGTGTACACACACAGGGCTGAGCATACACAGAATCACAGAATCACAGAATGGTAGGGGTTGGAAGGGACCCCTGGAGATCATCTAGTCCAACCCCCCTTCCAGAGCAGGGCCACCTACAGCAGGTTGCACAGGAACACGTCCAGAGGGGTTTGGAATGGCTCCAGAAACGGAGACTCCACCACCTCTCTGGGCAGCCTGTGCCAGTGCTCTGCCACCCTCAAAGGAAAGAAGTTCCTTCTCATGTTTAGGTGGAACTTCCTATGTTCAAGTTTGTGCCAGTTACCTCTTGTCCTGTCACTGGGCACCACTGAAAAGAGCCTGGCCCCATCCTCCTGACACCCACCCTTGAAGTATTTATAAGCATTGATAAGATCCCCCCTCAGTTGTGTTTTTTTCAGACTGAAAAGACCCAAATCCCTCAGCCTTTCTTCATAAGAGAGTTGTATGTGCTCTGAGGTGGATACACGCTCATTTGAATGAGTCTGGAAAAGTGTGCACATGTAGAGCTACTGCACATCCCCTTCCCTGCACACTCCCACAGCCACGTGAGTGCCAGTACACACCTATGAACATATCCAGGAACTGAGAGACACGGGGCATGCTGCTTCCCACTTGAGAGAGGCTGCGTGTCCATCGAGACCTGCAGCGTGTAAACTCACTGCAGGAACAAGAGGCTGACTCATGATTCATCTTTTCCATGTTTCTTCCAAAATGCACCATGAGGCTTATCTGGAAAGTGAGTGCCTCATGGTGCATTTCAGAAGAAGCTGGTTTTGTTTATACTTGTGGGATCCTTCCCATGAAAAGTACAACTTCTGTTAATCCCCCAAGAGCTGATGAATTCCCCAGTACGGCTTGATAGCTTGGTGGAAAAGGACAATCTGCTCTGGCACTCAGAGGGGACAAAACAAGGACTTGCTTTGAGTCTGCAGTCATCCAAAGTTATCCCCAAGCCCATTGCTGGTGGGACATATTTCCCCCTGCCATGTCCTCTCACAGCAAAACAGTGCAGTGCATGCAGCAGTCTTCTCCTGCTTCTCCTGTTCCTGATCTCCTTAAAGTCCAGTATGTGCTTGAGAGGTAGGTTGACCGTGGGGACCTAGGGACTCCTAGGCACCACCAGTTCTTCCTTAAAGTCCTTTCTCCACTGCCTGAGGTGTAGCTTATCAACAGGAGAACTTGCAGCATCTATCCCTGCAGCATGCATGCTGTTTTTTAGGGCAGTTTTACTGGAAGGCTGTGGCTTTGGAGACTGTAGGCTGCTCCTCAACATCTCCACTCCTAACTTCCCCACATCCCAGCTCAGATGCGGGTACCAATGCACAATTCCCATTCAGCACATGCAGACTTATTGATGTGTCTCCAGTTTCTTGCTGGTTTGCATGGGCAGACATGTACCTCTGACTCCCATAAGCCCCATTGCTCTCTCTGTCTTTCCATCTTGGGGGCTGTTTCTCATTACATCGAGACCCTTTGACATGCTTTTGAGGAGCAAAGTCACTCTCAGGCAGGTGTTGGGAAGCTGAGCTCCATCTCACTGTCCGATCCTTTTGTGGTGTTGGAGTGGCCTCAGTGCAGTGGGCAATTGATGCTGTTCTGCTTTCAAAGGACTGTTGCATTGAGAAATCCCCACTTCAGAAGGCGACACTGAAAAAAAACAACATCTTTGTCTACCTCACATTGTAATCCAAACTCTGCCTATTCAGCTTTGCCCCAGCTCCTTCCCTCCATATCTTTCTCCACCCTGAACCTATCACTGCAAATGAACATCTAATGTCAGCTGGGGAAAACACATTCATTCAGCAATTAAATAATTGAATGCTCCTCTAGCAAAATGAACTACCTTCTGCCTTTCTTGTGGTTTACCACTTTTTTGCACTTCTTTTCCCCTCTTCTTTTGTCTTCCCTCTGGTGAGATAAGGCTGCCATTCTTAAAAGCCATTTGAAATATTCATGTTTTAATTAATGGGCTTTATTTCATGAACTCTATGTAAGATAATAAAAAGACTGCCTGAGGCACAACACATTTTTTTGTTTGTTCCTGAAATGGGACTAAGAAGTAAAAAGCCTAATATGTTTCCTCAACAAACATTTCAAAGATACACAGAAATGACAGCCATAGGTCATTTAGCCAGTGGGCTATATGTAACCCCTGTGCTACCAAGTATCGCTTTGAAATGTCTCTATAAATGTGGACCGTGGTGTAAATCCATGGGCCTCTTGCAGGGACTGGTTCCTCCAGAGGAGCACCAGGCTCTTGAATGGGCAGAGGTGGTCAGTGGTTTGCATCCAGAGGGTGTGCAGGTGGAGATGGAAGCAGAGCTGCAGCCATCAAGGACACTTCAGGGCTGTGAGTGTTTGGGGCTGAATGCAACCTTTTGCTGAACCTGGAAACACAATGCATTGTTTTTAGTTTGGGTGATTTTTTTGACAAAATAAGATGGAGGGAAGGTGTGGGCCAATCTCCTTCCCTAATATTTCTGGGTTGAAAAATCCGAATATTGACTGTACATTTCTGCAACGTATTTTGCTTTTATTGAAGACAAACAAGTTGATAGAATGTGTGAATTCGGGAAACATCTGGTATTGCCAGTTATGTATTTTTGCCAAAAAAAAAAAGAAGAAAAATAACGTTAGATGGAACTTCATTCTATGTGGGTGTTTTCTTACGGTGCAGCACGCTGAAATTAATTTTATGTTCTGAGTGTATCATCTGTGCTATGTGACATGGGCCTCTGTACCCATTTTAGCTGTGGTCTTGTGCTGGGGGGGTTCCTAAGGATGCTGGACCAGAACCTCACTCTGTTGTGTATCTGCTCTTGACCTTGAAGAAGTCAAAGCATTTGTGCACATGGGGCACTTAATCTTGTTTTTATCCTCCCATTCTTTTTTTTTTCTTTATTTTCACTCAGATCTTGAGAGCAATCGGCATTTTCTTAAAAAAACAGACACGCAGTGCCTAACACCAGCACTCCCTGCGTTGTGATGATAGCTTTTAGTAAGACTGGATAGAAATAATCATAATAGTTAACAAATACTCCAGTGGTCGCTATGGTTGAAGTTTGGTTGTGGAGTTACTTCTCCTTTAGGAACAAGGTCAGTCTCTTACAGGGTGACAACCTTGCACTGAGGCTGCTTGGCAGCTAGAAAGAGAAGGATTGTCCAACATTAAAGGAGGCAGGTGGGTAGTGCAGAGAAAATATCTTTAGTAACCCAGTGTAGGTTTTCAGTGCCTCAGTGATAAACTGTATTGCGCCCTGAGGATGTCTCTATCTATCACGGTGATTACTCCATTTGCTATCAGCCTAGTACTGAGTTTTTTCACCTTATATCAAGAAAGAGCCAGAGTTCACCATTAGCTGCCAATGTGCAAAGACGGGGTCACTTTCCTGAGTTGAGTTGATTTACACCAAGATGAACAAGCACACGGGTAGGTTGGTCCTAATAATAGATCATCTGGTGGAGAAGCCTCCATTCTATCTTCTGAAGGTGCTGTCACCTCTGTGGTCCTCCATTTGTGGAGGTGAAAATGTTGGACTCTTCTTACTTGTATGCTGCCTAGTAATGGCTGAGGCATCTGCTACTTCTCCATATGTGAGCTATGGGTGAGCAAGTCAAGGTTATTATCTGATAAAGGATTCACACTCCTCTGTCTGCACCAGCAGAGCTGGAGGTGGTTTAACAAAGCCCAATTCAACAAAGCAGCTGGGGAGCCCATCAAGAGGACTGAGTCCAAAGTGAAAATTCTTGCTCGATACTTGCAAAACTTTACTGACCGCACTGTGAGAGGAAAAAAAGTCCAGATTTGGGGAGATCATGTAATGACAGGAATTCATTTACCAGCACATGTGTCTTAGGATGTGTCATTGCATCACAGACCTCCAAGCTCAGTTTGATCATGCCCCTCATTATATCAACATCAGTAAATGGTTTACTGATCCCTTTAAGCCATGAGCCCTGGCTCTCAGATCTGTTTTAAGTTGTCTGTTCGACTGTGAGCAGCAGAGTATCTCAGCTCGTGGTGTTCCATGTGTTGTGGTGACTAACTCCAGCTGTCCCCAGTGGAAACATTCACTTCTTGTCAAGCTCCTTTCTTAGTCAACAAAGAGCTGCTCGAGGTGGGTATGAGGGCAGGCTTCATCCTATCCCAAAATAAACATCAGAGGGAAGGAGTTAGGATCTTTAGCAAAAGGACTGGAGAGTTCTTTAGAGAACAAGTAGTGGTTATGGGTGGCATGGTGGCATCTCAGCTCGAGTGCAGCTTTGCCACTGGCTACAACTGAAATGATTGTCTTTGGGTTAAAACGGGGTACCAAGGTTAGCCCTGATATGAGCCCATCCCTGGTAAAAATCACCTGACCTTGCTGACTCCTCTCCATCCTCTTTCCAGGAGAGGTTTTTCTGCAGGATCTAGCTCTAAGGATGGGAGCACAAGAGCATTGCAGGGAGGATGTTAGTAAAGTCTGTGCATCCCAGAGTATTCCTCCTGCTGAAGCTGTCTCTTTCCCCAGCATTAAAGGAAATAAAGAAATCATTCATAGGAATTAAAATTTAAAAGAGTCTTTGTGTAAGCCTAAACCTTTGGGAGGTTTCCCATTTCATAGTTGCTGAGATCTGCTGTTACACCATCCTCAGTGAGTCTTCAGTTTATCCCTCTGCCTGCCCCATCTTCATGGTCATCCCTAGTCCCTGCCTGGAAGTTGCCTTCCCACCCTCTGATTACTCCCTTGCTTTCAAGCATGACCCATTATTAAAAGGATGCCACGAGAAGCGATCCTTGCCTGCCCCCTCATTTGCCTTAATTTGAAGCTGAGCTCGGAGATGAGGTCTGGCTCACAGGAGAACAGAGGAGATTTCTCTTCATCTGGGATTAATGAGATCCAGCCCTGAGAGAAGAGTGAAGCTTGTGCTGACACACCTGCATTTGTTCATGCTTGGTTTGGACCAGCGTTGGAAGCCCGTTCAGCCTCATTGCACATGATTTGCACACTGCAGGAGTGGCTGGGACCAGCTCACACAGCCCTGTCCACCAGCCCATATTATGAGCCTCCCTCTCTCATCCAGCCATGCAGACAGAAAGTCTGGATTGTGAGACGTCATGATCTTCTACCTCTTCATCCACTTTGCACTGCAAGGAGTAGAAACAACCATGCAGTGCTTGTGTTTTGTAGTAGTCTGGACCTAAGCATGATGCGGGCACGCGCTCCTAACGCCATATGGCCTGCACCTTTGGGAGAGAGATTGCCCTGAGACCAAGGCTGAAGATGGTCTGGTGGCCATCTATGTCCTTTGAGCCTCTTAAGTGGTGCCTCCCACTGCTTTTTGAGCCTCCCTTCCTTTGGATTCCAGCCTCCCCTTCCTTCCTCAGCAGTGCTGGCACAACTGCATGTGCAATCATCTGCAAAATTGGATGGGGAGATGGCCCAGATTAAAGAAGAAAGAAAAAATAAGTGTTTTTAATCACTCTAACAGGCTGGTTTGCTGTATGGACCTACGGGCAGCCATGCTGTCACAGGAAGGGTGATGGGGTGATGTGGGATGAATGGCCAGGGGTGCAAGTTAAAGCCCCCACAGCAGCTATGCAAGTGGAGCCGTAGCCTTTGGTGCATTTCTGAGACCCAAGTGAGCCAAACTCATCCTGGATTGGCCCTGAGAGGGGTGCTTTGGCCTTCCCTCCTCTCCTTGAGCATGGTCTTGCTGTCCCCCTGATGTCAGCATCACTGATATTGTGATGGGTGGTGAATGACTCTGCTCACTGATCCAGCTGAAAGCCAACTCCAGGAAAGAAAAACAGGGATGACTTTTTATTTGGATCCATGAAGTGTCCCAAATCATGGTGCAACCACACAGCTTTCAGAAAAGGGGACACATGGCATGGTGCCTTCTGGCCACAGCCTGCCTTAAGGTCTGGTTAAGCTGCCTACAAAGCCCCACCTCTTGGCTCTACCCCTGCATCTGAGTCACCAGCGATCCCTTTTGTTTGCATTTAGTGTATATCTTTTTAATTGGCTCTTTCATTCCTCTAATTAAATGTAAATGAAGAGTGGATCATTAAACAGGGATACAGGAGCCCTCTCCAAACAAAGCAGGTTTCAGCTGGAGGAGGAAGCATAAGAAACAGGTTTTCCTCTGCCCCTTTTACTCCAGGTCTCTCCTCTCTCTGGTAGATGGTTTCAGTCCCAAAGGAGCTTCCCTGCTCTTTTGCTACTGAAGACCTCCTCCTGTGGGTGTGCAAGGGGTTTCCTGGTGACAACAGGATGGGCCAAGGCCAGAAGCAGTGAGCCAAACCTGGCTGTCTTCCCTTTGCTTTGCAACCTTGTGTGTGCCCTAGTCCTTCTGCCTGAATCGTGCAAATCACCCTGCTTGGATGCAAAATCTCCGAGGAGCTTGCAAGCAACTTCATCAGGCACCTTCTTGGAGCTCCCAGACCTATGTTATGCCAAATCAGGTGTGATGGCCTTCAGGGTGCCCCGCTGTCTGATTTTGCCCTGGCAGCACCGTCCTGTCCAGGGTGGAGGAGGGTTAAGCGTTGCCTTGCTGGAGCCTGTCGCTAATGCCTTGTGTTTGGCAGTGCAGTGACGCGTCCACGCAGCATGGCTGGATCTGTGGGCGACAGGAACAGATGGCATATGCTCTGCTGAAAGCAGAGCTCTCCCTTCTTTCAGGGTGTAAAATGATGTTTTCTTTCCTGCAGGCCTCAAATCTGTCCCTGGTGCACCGCTCTTGGCCACCTTAGGACATTAAAGAGGAGGTTTTGCTCCTGTGTGCTGATCACTGCCGTGAAGCAGGAACTGCAGGAGGTGGATAGCATGGGGGTTTGTCTAGCATGCTTTTCTGGGGCTCATCAGATATTCTGCATGAGCATTAGTGATCTGGTGATCTGGTCCCAAACCTGCTTGGACTTCAAGGATCTGAACTTGGCAGCTGGCTGTTCGATCTGTGACCAGCCAGAAGGTTTCCACCTCCTGGTGACCTGGGAGTATCCGGGATTTGGAGGTCGTTTGGAGTTGAACTTCTGACTTTCTATCAGTGTGAGGGCTCCAGAGGATAAGTGCAGCTCCCTGAAGCATGGAGACACTGGGAAAGGGTAGGTGATGCATATGACAACACTGCAGAGGCAGCCCATGGTAACAGAGTGCGGTGGTCTTCAGTGGGTGCATGGAGCCAGGGAGATAAAAAGGGGCTGGGGTGCTGGGCTAGAGGTTGAAAGTGAGGTCTGAGGCTGTGTGTTCATATTTGGGGTCACCCGGTAAAGGTTGGGAACAACAGGAAAGGACCGAACATCTACCATGACCAACCTAGGTCAATGTGATTGTGGGGGTCACACTGAGAGAGATAGTTGTGGCCTTGCAAATGCCACATCTCAGCCTAGGACAGAGGTTGCCATTTGACTAAATGCAGCTGGGTTGCAAAAAGAATGAGTTTGTCACATTGAATCAAAACAGCAGGAAAAAATCCCAGCCCCCTGAAATGACATTAAACCTATGCAGTGTCCCCTCCAGTTCTCAGCATCCTGAGAAACCACAACCCCCCTCTTGCAAACCCGGTGCTGTGTCACAACCCATAAAGTTTCCTGGACTGTAGGGTGAACTCAGGTCATGGGGAAGGGACTGGCTGTTTGGATTTCTTTTTCTCCAGTAGATAGGGTGAACGGGAGCGTGCGGCTTGTCCTCCCCTTTGCTTTCTTTTGCTACATGCTGGCCCGAAGGGGTCTTTGCCTTTATGTCCTCATGTGGCCTGGTGGAATAATTATCAGGGGAGATGATGAGCCCAAGGAAGATCTGCAGTGCTGTGTGGTGCCGGGGAGAGCTCTTCCCACTTCCAACCTGGAGGGTAACAGGGGGGAAGCAGTTGACCTTTTTTTCTGCTTGGCTGTGCTGTGCTCCTCCAAGCAGATGCTCCTCTCGCTCTGGGAGACACAGGCGACTGGGAGCTGAGCGTTTGAGCCAGGGATGTGCAAAGGCAGCAGCTCCAAGGCCATCACTGATGGGTCCTGGCATCCGTCCCCCAGCAGAGGACTGCCTGGATTTTGTCCCCTGCAGTGTCCCTCCCTGGTCCTGCTGCAATCACAACAGGAGAAGAGTGCATCAGTTCCCTGCTCCATGTCTCTTAGTGCAAGAAATCTAACTTCTCTGCCTCAGTTTCCCCACATGAATAAAGGATTTCAACATCCTTAAGACTTTCAGGTGGAGGATGGAAAAAAACAATACTTTTCTTTCTCTTTCTCTCTCTCTTTCTTTCTTGGTGCCTTTGTCTCTTTCCTCCCTTCTTTTTCTTTTTCCCTTGCAATATCCATCTATCCAGACGTGCCTACTCCCATCCAGGGCTAACAGAAGTGTCCTCTAATGCTGCAGAGGAGAAGAGGACCAGAGAAGGGGTCTGCTGCCCCACTGCCATAGAGGGTGCCATGAGCTGGACTTTTTAGTGAGCCATTCCCAGGACTCCAGGAGTCCAAGTTCAACGGTATAAACGCTTCTTTTCTTTTCAGAGTCTCAGATGGTTCACACAGGGATCTTTCATTCCCTTTTGAAACTTCTGCCAGTTCCTAATTAAGCATGGGGAGATATTTTCATGCACTTTAAAAGTTTTATCTAAAATTCCCTGCCTTTTTATTTTTCTAAGCCCACTAAAACTCTTCTCTTAACTGCCCCAGCAGTGACACACTCCCAGTTCTTGTCTTCCTGCTCCCTCTCAAAATGAGTCTAGTGGGAATGTCCCACACAGAACATTGAGTTCTAACATTTCCCTCTTTTACTGAAAAATATAGAAAAACCCTGAGGCTTCCATGGAAAATTTGTCTTTGGGTCAGAAAGCAATTTACTTATTTTAATAAAAGTGTTTTGGGGGATGCTTACGATTAAATGACCTGATGAAACCTCTTTGCTCTGGTCTGTGCTGAAATCTTGGCTCTGCTGCTCATTAGATGTCACTGGATTTTTTATGGTTTTTTGTGGGTTTTTTTTTGTTGGGTTTTGGTTTTTTTTTTTACTTTAATTTTCCTACTCCTGTGCAGGCTCCTAGCACAGAGGTGTTGGAGAAGTATCTTCAGACTGGAGATCCTGATTGCCTGGTGTATCAAAGTTATGGGGCAATGACTGCTGGAGCATGGCTTTCCCCACACCGCTGTGCAGTTGGCAGCTGGCGTGTGTCCACATCAGAATCAGCTGCATTTTAGTGCTGGGTAGAACAAGCTTTATAGTCCTTCTTTCAGCACAGCTGTGTTGTGTGGCTGCTCTGTGAGCCATGTATAGACGCAGTTTAGGAAAAAAAACCAATTTTATTCATTGCTTATGAAACTCCTGTTCATTTTTTAAGATCTTGGTAGCTCTCCCATATGCAGCTCTTTAATTCTCACCTACGGTATTGTTTCAGGATATCTGGGGATTTGGGAAACTGTTTACAACTTCTACCTGAAAAGCACAGTCCAGATGGGGCCTGGGGTACCCTGGGTAGGGACCGTGGGTGTTTCAGGCTGTCTGTGTTGGAGGGCTTGCTAGACAAAGAATGACTTATTCTTCCCACTTGTCTCCAAACTGTGTGATATTCCTGTAAACGGATGCATATACAAATAGTACTGATAACTGCTGAAAATGTGCACCGTTGCTACAAACTCCTGTCATGACAACTGCATCTCTGCTTTCCATGTTCTCTTTTTCTCCTCCAAAATCAGCTCCCATGGTCCTCCAGACAGGGCGGGGATGCAAAAATCTGACTGAACAAATCTATCTCCAGAACAATCTGAAATGTGCTGTAATACTGGGACCAGCCTTTTCTATTTGATATATCAAGACTCAAGAATTAGAGTCATCTTTGGATTGGCTAGTCCATCCCTAGGACAGGAGCTACTCAACTGTCCCAGTTGGGTTCAACTGTCCCAGCTATGTCTCCCTCAAACTTTTTGTAACCCTCCCAGCCTACTTGATGGTGGGAAGGTGTGAGGAGCAGAAAAGGCCTTGAGTGCTTAGCAACAACAAAAACCACCAGCACTTTACCAACATTGCTTTCATCCCAAATCCAAAACATAACACTATACCAGCTGTTAGTAAGAAAGTCAACTCTATCCCAGCTGAAACCATGACATCAACACATCCCTAATCCTTACCTAGTCTATCCCTAATAATCTGTTCTTCAAAATCAGTGAGGAAACCGTCACATCCTTTCCAGAAGATTTATTCTCATGTCTTGCGGTTGTTTGGGATTGTCAAAAAAGAGTGCAAAATGCATTCGTCTAAAATATGTCACTGTGCTGTCTCATTCCTATACTACCAGCACTCTGAAGGCTCATTTGAAACTTGTGAAAAACAAGGATTCAGATTTAAAGGGATGTTTTTTTCTCCTAGCTAGTTAATAGCTACATGCTCCCACAACAGCCCCATCCTTGCCTTGTTTTCTGCTTATGCCTGTTGGTAGAGGAGCCTCAAGAGAGAAGACACCCCAGGTGCCTGCTATGGAGTCATCATATCTCAAGTGTATCTTTTTTCCCAGCCTCCTTCGTGCTGAGTGCATCTGAGAGGTGACACAGGAGGAACCTTCCTTCCCTTCCATTAAATCTTTTCTGGAGACTGTCACTGCTCCAGCATATTAGCTGCCGAACTTAAAAAGGAACAAAAGAGTTATTTGCAAAATACATGTTGGGAAGAGATTAAACCTGACATCTCAGCTACGGAGCCTTCCCCAGGCGAGGAGAATATACAGAACTGAAATATGTTTTCCCTCTTCCCTAGCTGCTGGAGGAAGTAACTTCCCCTGAGTTATTGTTTTTTAACCCACTTCTGCAGACACTCACTAAACAATCTCTCCTGCTAGTTAGCAAGATCCCTTGGCGCTCATCTTTCACTGTCATGATTTGATCATTGGGTTGGAATGGGAAGAAATCTGAAAGGCTCTGTCTGTTGAAGGAAGTCTTTCTGAGCCACGGTGTTACGGCAAAAAAAGAGGGAGAGGGATTGTGCGGGCTCAGAGCTTCCCTGTACTTCGCAACAAGTCAGGAATAACAAGAGCTGCAGTACTCCAGCCAAGGGGCCTTTTATCCTTCACAAGCCATGTGTTTGGGGATGTGTCTTGTCTGACCTCCAGTGCAATGCATCCTCCCCTTCCTGCTGCACCTCTCAACTCCATCCAAGTTTGGGCAGATGTCTGGGCAGGTGATAGTCACTTGGTCCATGGAGGGTAAGGGAAAAGGAAGGCCAGAACATGGGCCGTAGGTTGCAAAACATTTCTACTCCACTGCAAAAAATTAGCCCTGATTTAAGGAGAATTATTACCTTGAAGCCTTGACTATCTAGCTCTTCTCTGCTGAAGGAGCTTTAGTGAGGATGCAGCCACCACAGTCCTTAATTCTCCAACAGGTTCATTGGGCCATGGGTTGATGTTAGACAAGGCAACCATTTCTTATCTCCAATGTCCCAGTTGGATGGTCTAAGTGGTGTTGAGCTAAGGTTGCATAGTGTCTCATTATTCTGGGGGATTCTTGAGGAGAGAAGGACGGGGCAGACAGCAGGTGAACAACAGGGCACCATGAGTTCTGGTGCCATTGTTGTTCTGCCACAGGAATGGGTCTGTTACCTCAGACTGCTGCCCGCTTTGCTTGAATAATTGAACCTGACGTCTAACACTTCATAGCTCTAACACTGGAGCAGGCAAATAAAGGATTTCTAGCTTTATCAAGTTGCTTTTCCCAGAGGATGTTAATATTCAACTGGTGCTTAGGACAGACTGACTCTTCCTCATCCCACATATAGACTGATTTAATTTGAAATGGTACTTTGGAGGTCCTCTAGACTGCAGCCTGCCAGGGACCCCTCACATGGGCCAGGGCAAATGTTTCCCTGCTCTTGAGCTCTGGACCTGGGGCCATCCTCAACCCCTGAGCGATCTGCATCGATTTTCCTCCCCCGGCTGCCACAGAGGTTCCCCCTTGCACATCGTTGTCTCCTTGTCAACTGAACCAAGGCACATTGGATAAAAACGGACTGAAACCCATCAGCCTGTAGAGCCCAAGCAATGAGACGGGAAGGAGGGGGAAGGATGTGGGAAGCCTGGTTGGTGAGGTGCATCAAGCAGATAGACTTACTGCCTCCAATGCCACATGTTTTGTCCTAGCTCCCAGCTTGTTCTACAGCTCCTGTGTATGACAGGTCTTGCAGCACACCCATGCCCTTCTCAACCCCCCCTGTTCACAGAAAAATGTAGTGTCCCCATGCACTTCCTCTGCCCCATCCAGTCCTAGATGAAACCCACACATCTGAGGAGAGGACAAGCCTTGGCTCTAATTGCTTTGAGCCCTTCCTGCTGCTACACAAAACTCTATTATTAGGAGCAGTGGACAAGGCCCAAAATTAAACCCAGGGTATGTGTTTGCTGCTAGTCCTATGGCTGTGGGTGAAGGCACTTCTGTGGTCATATTGGTTGTGTATTTGGGTTTTCTTCCCCTTTCCCTGTTTGGCCTAACTTTGGTCTTAATTCAGCATCACTGGGCTATTTAGTGTTGCAACCATGTCTGGAAGGTCTGCCAAATTTTGGCTTTAAATCAGAATCAGTATTTCAACAGAGGAAAATAGAACAAAACAGTAAACAGTGTGTTCCTCAGACAAAATTAATCATGCTGCTCCGGGCATCTTTCCCCTTTCCTATTCACCCCAGATCTCCTTTCCTTCTCACCCATCTCCTGAGTCTGAATCTTTTCTTTCCCTTCCCCCTCCTGCCAGCCAACTCCATTCCCTTTCAAGTAGGCCCCAGCCCAACAGTCATCTTACGTCCCTTTCATCCAAACATTTAACATCTGGAACATCTGTCCTAAGACAGAGAAGAAAAAAAATCCAAACATCCTGAACTGGAGTGACTATGCAGTGTCCCCATCTCCTCCATCTTTGGACAGCCTGGGTAAAGGAAGGGGGAATCTGATCAAAAAAGACTGCTTTGCTTTTAGTTTAGCCTTTACATGTGTATGTACACTTATTTTATTTTTTTTTCCTTGCAAAGATAGTCTGACTTCAAGAGGTAGAATTGGCAGAGGCGGTTAGGAGTCCAGGGAACCAAGTCCCAACCCCTTCTGACGCAGTTCCTTTAAAAACAGCACCAGCTGTACTTTTGGAAGGACATCATTAGACAAGTATTTTCCCTCCAGTCCCTGGCAAAAAGTCAACATTTGCATTTAAATAGTGCTTTTGCTACCAAACAGAGGCATGTTACAAAATAACTGCACAGAGATAAAGATTCCTTTAAGAGAGAAAGGGGGGCAGAAAAACCTAACCTCACTGAAAGCCCAGACCATCTCTCATGTGCTGTCAGCAGAGGAGAGGTTATTTATGCATTCGAGAGTGTGCCCACTGAGATATAATCTAGTGCTCTCAAGAGCCTTTGCTTGTTGGAGGTGGAATTATAAGAATTAAAAATTACAAGCATAAAACAAGGCCAGTCTAAAATGAAATATTACCCAGTGGGTGTAAATAATTCATGGGCAAAATAACCCTCCTGGGTCCCCCATTGATCCGTCTTACTCCACAGATGTGAAGAGGAACAATCTGTTGAAGGGGTGTTTGAAAACCTCCAGGATGCTTTCAAAGGTCTGGGGTGGTTTCCGAGCGGCTGTATTTCGTGTGGGTTCCGTGGGAAAGGATGAGCGATGACACAAAATGGAGTTTCCTCTGATAATGAAACCTTTCTCATAGTTGACCAAGGGAGAAGTAAACACTATTTGGTGAAAAAAAAATAAATCACGTTTTACTCCTGTGCTGCCAGAGTGCACCAGTAATTTAACCTGTATATGCAGAGATCCCCGAAGGACCCAGCAAGACCTTCTTTGGCAAATATTTGCCTTTCAGCATAATCAAGTCCATTCCCAAAGGCAAAGACCAGCTCTTTGGAAAAGGTTTTGCTAGATCTGATGTGTTCAGGCTGTCCATGTCTGAGGTTAGAGGTACTCGTGTGGCTCCTTCCTGTATGGCCGAGGGGTGGGAAGGACATACAAACCCCACATGAGGAATGTTTGGCACCATCATGGAAAAGGCAGGATAAGAGTTGGCCTTGCTCCAGTCAGCTTGCTTCTTGAGAGGAAAGCTGCCACCTAACGCTATCCAAGTCCATACCTGTAAGATGACAATATTGACACTGAAGCACTTTTATCTGGGATGATTTGGTCATGTAGGAGGAAGAAAGCGAAGGAGGAAGAATGTCTTCACAATTGGTTGTATTTTCCTGATACACACATGCCTATACAGATATTTATGAGCAAAAGCATCTTTGGAGGCTGTAGAGAGTTAGTTAAGGTCATAGAAAGCTAAAAGAGTCAGTATTGATCCTGTGTATCTCTCTGTTGTAGGACTTGTACAGACAGTGGTTACCTCTGCCCTCCCAGAGACATGCAGAGCCTCTGGAGCTGCAGCCTTTCTGCCCCATCAGATCCAGCACATGCTGGTGTGGTCTCCACGGTGGCTGAAGGAAGGGATGCATTTAAAACAGGCTTTGTAAAAGCTTTGTCTTTGCAGTCTGTCCCCAGGTCGGCCAGAATTCATGTATACAGCTTAGCGTCTGACTGAGCTAATGCATCCTGGCTCTCAGCAGGGCTTTTTAACTGGTAGGTGAGCCCAACATGCCAAGGCTGTGCATCATGAATCTATGGAACCTCTTGCTGCAGGACACTGCCAGCGCTGAAGAGTTCATCGGTCCAGAAACCAATTCAGCAGATTTATGGAGAAAAAAAGATCCTTTCAGGGTGATTAAAAAATAAAATCACCATCTCTGAGCAGAACATAGAGCTAACGGCACAACACGAGTTTGGCTTGTCCATCAATGTGTGCATCATGGATCCAAAAGATGCTCATTTACCTACAGCTTTTAGCAGCAGAAAACTTAATCTTATCTGACTATTTGTATTGCTCCTCATCTCTTCCAGTGTGTGTACCTGGTAGAGATTTTGGTTATGCTGATCAGAGTGTTTTGTTCTGGGAGGGTTTAATTTTGGGTGGCTTTTAAAAGTATGTGCAATTATATATAGATACATAAGAAATGGTGACAAAAGATGCCGTGTTGTGGCATGGAGATGAATATTGGGATGTTTTATGGAATAAATCCTGTCACACACTGACTCACCTATGGCAGGAAAATCTATTGTATCTGTGTTCTTGTTATCCAATGGCCAACTTGCGTATTATTTCATGCTCGTCTCGTAGAAATTGTAGTTATCTTAGGCACATCTAGTCGCAGCAGAGATCTTCTATGTAAATGGACCTGGTGACTGACCCTGCCTGGGTCTACCAGCTACTGGGCTTTCCCTGGTGTACACTTGGTGTCTTCCAATAATTCTCTTCTTTAGGGGCAGGGGGTTAACTGGTTGAGGGTATTTTCCCACTTTGCTTTGCAGCCAGTATAGGTGGAGAGAGGCTGTTTGTACCTGCAGGTGTAATTTGTCAGGTAGTTCTGCAATACTGCTGCAGTATGTCCCCCCTCTTCTTTGCAGCTTTGTCAAATTCAGCAATTCAGAAGTCACAGCCCATCAGGGACAAAAAGTATATCAGACACACTCCTGATTTCTCTGTCTCTGCAAAGTCGGTAAACTAGTATGAAAATAGTTTCCTGGAAGTCTGAGCCTAATTCTTGAGACAAGAAAAGGTTAACAACTTTAGGACAAAGTGAAGAGCCACAGAAAATACTGTTTGGACATCTAAAGATGCTTAAAGAACATTGAAAAAGGCAATAGGAAGAAAAGATTAGAGGAAAACGAGACAGAAAATAAAGCAGTGTTTGAAAGGAGGGGACACAGCTCTGGCTACTGGGATTATTCATTCTCATAGGAAACATAAAAGAGCTAAACAAGGAAAATGCCATGCAGAGATCACACATTGTTTTTAAGGACAGGCCCCTAGACATGATCCCCACTGGCTAAGCTGTAACCCAGCTCTCAATCAATCTCTCCTTCCTGAAATGTCACTAACCTGCACTTAAGTGCAATAAGACTTTGCAGACTAATTGAAATTCTGAGCCAGAGTCAGGAGACATTTGCTTCAAGTAGTGTTTTAATTGTCTGCTCCCTAGGCTGGTAACAGAATATTTTGCTCCTTGCATTATTCAAGGAGACACAAGAGCTCAACCTTTCCCTTTAGGTTAGTGCCCCTCCTGTCTTAGTTTTATGTTCTGTTCTTTATTTGGCCTCCGCTCACGCATTACCTGTGTGCATCCTCATGTACCTGCTCAGTCAGGGACCGGAAAACCTCAACCATCCCATCTGCTTAGATGCAGCATTTTGATTCAATCTATTATCCAGAAATAGGGACCAGCTGGGAAGCATGGGGCTGAAACCAAACCTCGGTGCTTCTGCAGCTGAGAATAATCTTTTTTTGTTAGACATAAGGGGGATTCCTTCTTTCGATGCACAAGGAGACACTTTCCTTTAAAGCCTTCCATGTTGCCATTTGCTATAACCAGGAGATTCCAGTCTGGCAGAGAGAAGGAAGACTCAAACTATCTGTGGCTTTTCCCTTTTCCCCAAGAGTGATGTGCTGAACCCATGTCTATAAAGCTGAGTGTGAAACCAGGTAGAAGTTGCTGTAGCACCCACAAAGCATTGGATAAGGCCAGACATTGTCATTAAAATGACCCTTAATGAGTACCCTGATCTTCCTGGTTCTGTTCTACTCTCATTGGCCTTGGCTACTCACCACTATTTCTCTGTGCTGGTCCTGGAGGCAGTTTGGAGGAGCTGGGTGATCCATTTCCCTGTGAGAATCTGCCTGTCCTCCCCATGAGGTGCTAGAAGCCTAAAAGGGCCTTACAAAAACCGAGCTGTGCCATCATCTATGGACCAGAATCAAGCAGAAGATGAACCTGCCTCTCTGTCTTAACTGCTTATGTTGACAGGTACCATGCCTGTGCAAGGAGGTGTGTTTGATTATGGCCCCTTTCTGGCTGAAGCTTGGAACTGAGGGATCTGATGGGGTTTGGGTTGCACCAGGCTCAGTAAAACATACACAGGACTACTTCCAGCTGGGATCTGTGTCTATAGATCATGGTCAAAAAGAGCAAAATTTGCCTTTCCTCCCCAGTTTCAGCACCCTCCTATGTCATCATATTCCCCATCATGATCAGAGACCCTCGTTAGCTTAGGGAACAGGGACAGAGGGAAGATGACTCTTCTGAGATCATGCAAGCAGCCTTCTAGCAGGCCTGACCAGAAGTCCTTAGTCCTATGATGCTGCTGGTCCTTAGCCCTTCAAAGCACACAGCTCCCTGCAAACCTCAGATGTCCTGGTTTCAATCTTGTCTGCAAGGAACACCTGGACATCGTGTCCTGAAACGAGACTGCCAAATGGGCAGTTGGATGTGGCTGTGAGTCAGCAGGCAAGTCACCTACATAGAGCAAGTTCACCACCTGCCTGAAGCAGGCAGGCTTGTTTCTTCTCATTTTATACAGTTTTGGCTTGTTGTTCCTGCTCATTTTAACCACTTACAGTTCCTGCCATCTCTCAGTTCTGCATGCTATGAGAGAAGGATTCCTCTGACCAAATGACGTCCTCGATGTCTAAGAGCTCATTTGGTCTCCTACAATCAAAAGACAGAAACGGGCATTTCTGGGGTGAGATTTATCTCACTCTAAAGCAAGGTGGTGAAATAGAGAGTTTACACTCTAAAAGTGCTTCTTTTCCTCCTTTAATTATGAAATGTTCAGTTAGACATATATGTACAATAGACTTCTAAAACTAGCTGAGATATTGCCCACTCTGGCAATGCTTTGGAGGACTGTATGTGATCTTGCAGTGAGCTCAGAATACAGATCAAGCTGCTTCACTCTTAACTTCCCTTTAAATCTTGCTCTGTAGGGAGAAGTGGCTCTCTTGAGGGTAGGAAATTGTATTTTATGTGTAATTGGTTTGAAGTTCCTTAGAGCTCTGTTCACCCATTAAAGCCCAAAAGGCCCTGTCCTCCAGACCGCAGAGGCGGAGACATGAGTTATGTCTGTTATTAATGAGTTTTAGACTCAGTCTTCCTAATAAGATGAACTCACAGTCTTTTTTACTTCCATTGTTTTGGGTGTAGCTTCAGTGTTTCCTCTCTCTCATTCCCTACATTCCCTTTTGAGAAGGATCGTGAAGGGAGAGGCTGAGGGTGAGGAAGAACAAGGGCTGATAACAATGCTGAATTTAACACATCTGGACAGATTCTTTTGGAGGGTGAAACCTCTTTCTCCCGTCTTTCCTCATAATCCAGCTTTACTGGCATCATTTGTTATGCTGAGCCCCATCTTGAAATACAAACACGTGTGCTGTTAGCTCTCGCTCCCCCCACAACAGCAGACACACCAACATGCCTAGCCTCCAAATTTGGACCTTTTATTTTTGATGTCTAAAGTTAGACCACTTGAATAACCCCCCACTCTAAGTTTCTTGCATCTTTGGTGGCAATAGTTGGACTGCTACTCACCTTCAGAGGGCTTCAGCCCTGGAACACTTTATGGGAAGTGCAAGGAGCACTATGCTATGAAGAAATGGAGATACACAGATACTTATTGTCTGTGAAGATGCACTACGTGGGACACAGTGGGCTTGACTAGGCATAGATATGAGCTAGGTCCAGGTGTGTAGGCCTGAGATACTTGCTTTGACGACAATTTCCACAGCTGGGAAGTGCTGGTGTTCACCTTTGTTTGGGTGATAATTAAAAATATCTCACAGATGTGTTGTGGACTGTAAAATCCATGGGTTGTACCAGATCTATGCTTGATATTACTAAGCAGCTCGGCCAGTAGATGTTGCTCTTGATTCATACTGATGTGCTCAAAAAAGATTTATCCAACTTGAGACATTTGGGAACCCTCTGAAGCCATGCAGGGCAGATCTGTCCTTCAGACAACTTTCTGCTTTTGGCCATCACGGACCATCCCAGATGGCGACAGAGAAAAATAAAATATGACACAAGTCCTCACACAGCAGTCACTTGTAATTAGTAAATATAATTATTAGCTGTTGTTCGCTTTGTGCAAAGTGAGAACTCCCGGACAAGCAGTCAGTATTTCTAGGGGAGGTGTTGGATTGTACTTATCAGAAAGGTGGTGTGGACAGGTGCAGAGAGATAAATGATGGGACTAAACCATGTTAAGAGGGGCCGGAGTCAAACAGGTATCGGTCTGGGGGTTATTGGAGCTGCAGCTCTCACTCAGAGTTGACCACCATGATCCTTTTGTGCCATGTGGAACAGGTGCCATGTGCCATGTGTATCTGATGGCTTCAGATACGAGTCAGGGAGAGAGGAATGGAGAGCAGGGCTGAATTCCTGGGGTTGTATTCATGTGGTTATCCAGATGGGATTTAGACATGTTTCTAGCTTTATGGAGAGTTAGAGGAAAATGAATCGCCTGGTGTATTGTCTCTCCATCCTGAGTAGTCCTGGCGATCAAGGATAACCCAACCACCCCTGACTCCACTGAGCACCAATGGTGACAAAAGGAAAAAAAGATGCAGAGAGATCTTCTGCTGTCAGTCGCCATCCTCTGCTCTCGTATGGATTAATTTCCACTCAATTTTGGGGAATGCGCTGGAAGGAAAATAACATTCTTAGTCTGTTCATAACCCACCCATTTGTGCAGACAATCTTATAGCTCAGGGATGATGGTCTGAGTTTTCTCATAGAAAAAATATCTAATGCACATGATGATTAACATTTAAGTACAGTCAATAATTTGTAAAGTAGTCTGAACCTCTGTATATCTGTTAATATATCCACTCTTCTCCTTTTCCCTCTCCATACAGGTTTGCCTCTGTCACTCTGTAGTACCAATCACAGCAGCATTTAGGCACTGCCTAATGCAAATTCTTAAGATCAAGGACTGTCTGTGGCTCTTTTGCCTATAGAGTGCCAATCCCAGGACGGCTCTCATCTTACTCAAGGCCTCTTAACAGTGCTGGAATATAAATGACACATATGAAGATCAAAAAAAAAAATCATTTACAAATGCCTGGGTTAATGCTGAGCCTTTGTGGCATCTCCTCATCATCTGTGCTCTCGATACTGTGTCTTTCTTTTCTTAAGCAGTACCTCAGATCAAAGGAATTTCTTGTCAGATTTGTCTGTAGAAAACAACGGTTTTAAGCAGGACAGACCTTGATCTCTGTTGGCTGAAGATTATATGTATCAGGGTCTGGCTCAGCAGACTCAGGGTTAGAAAATGCCTGTGAAGATGCTTCAGATGTTCACTAGGGAAAACGCTTTCTTTTAGCGGTCATAACAGGAGAAATCAGAGGGACACCTCGCTTGTAGCAAGGTAACATGCTCACACAGGTCATTCTTCATCAAGATGTTCTGAAGAACAAGAGCTCAACTCCTATTTAGTTTTCAGGATAAAAACACAGGATTAGACCACAAGTCTGCTGCCTGCAGGACCAGATGGAGTTGCATTTCCTCGTGTCACTCTGGGACTTTGAAGGGACATAACAGGCATGTGTGAGTAATCCCCTCTCACCAATGACAGAAAAGGTGATGACTTTGGGAACAGTTGTTTATGATTCAGGCCAAGAATTGTTTTAATTGTTATAATCCAGTGTCTCTAAGGGATTTGTGAGTGAATTGCTGTGCCTGCACTCCATTTTATAGTGCCTCAACTTCAGATAGCTAGCAGCAATGCTAATGACTCACGAACCTACCACACCTTAGCATCAATGTCAAAAGATCAATATTAACCTCTTAATTATAATGTTGATCAAGACTGATGATATTGATTTCTTGCTCTTGATGCTAAAGCATGCCAGATAGCATGTGGTCATTATCCCAGGTGCAAAACTGCTGCTGCTGGCTCCTTAAAATTCTCCTTGAACTACATATGGTAGTCCTGATTGCCCATGGGACACAGTGATGAAACCATTGCACTGACCGCAGGTATTTGCTATATAATAAGTCTCTTTGACTCATTTTCACCCAGGATTCCCAAGGTAGATCTGCTCATACCTCAGATTCCCGTTTTCTACCTTAAACATTGGCAGATTCAAAGAACCATGTTCCTTCATGGAGAGCTGGTCTGCTCTCCATCATCTTTGAAAAGTCCTGGAGAACAGGCATGGTGCCTGAGGACTGGAGGAAAGCCAATGTCACTCCAGTCTTCAAAAAAGGCAAGAAGGAGGAGCCGGGGAACTACAGGCCGGTCAGCCTCACCTCCATCCCTGGAAAGATGATGGAACAGCTCGTTCTGGGCATCATCTCAAGGCATGTGGAGGAAAAGAAAGCTATCAGAAGTATTCGACATGGATTCACCAAGGGGAAATCATGTCTGACTAATCTGACAGCCTTTTATGATGGCATGACTGGATGGATAGATGAGGGGAGGGCGGCAGATGTGGTCTACCTTGACTTAAGCAAGGCGTTCGACACGTTCTCCCACAGCATCCTCATAGGGAAGCTTAGGAAGAGTGGGTTAGCTGAATGGACAGTGGTGAGGATAAATAACTGGTTGAAAGACAGAGCTCAGAGGGTTGTGGTTAGGGGCACAGAGTCTAGTTGGAGGTCAGTGACAAGTGGTGTTCCCCAGGGGTCAGTACT